>VMDO01003244.1:0-147325 GCA_007922755.1 Pedetes capensis
CACCCACACACAGACAGATATCATTTGCCAAGCAGTCAACACAGTGCTTGCTCCATACACCTAACAATTGTTACCATTGCTGCTGTCAGCATTTGGGGGAAAAGGTAATGCCGGCCGAGAGTGTGCAGCATGATTTGGGGCTGGGACACAGCAATGAACAGGTGTGGGACTGGGGCACATCCCCCAGAATTTGTGTCCTTCCCTCCTACAGGTGGAGATGGGGCCCTTTAAGCACACAGTGGACGATGGGCTGGACGTGCGGAAGGCGGCCTTTGAGTGCATGTACTCGCTGCTGGACAGCTGCTTGGGCCAGCTGGATGTCTGCGAGTTTCTGAACCATGTCGAGGATGGGCTGAAGGACCACTACGACATCCGGGTAGGACCCGTTCCCTGCTCCCCACTCCCCTATGAGAGCAGCTGTGCCACGGTTTTCTGATGAGAAAAACAGGCATGTGTAGCCACCTTTCGTGGATTGGACCCTGGCCACCTCTTTGACAGTACTAGAAAAGGCAGAGCCCCAGGCATGCCCTCTGAGATAGCATCTCGCCTCACCCACATGCAGACCTCAGGTGGCTCCACTCGCTCCGGAGTGTCAAGTACAAGATCACACCACATGGCTTCCCGGGGACAGGGATGGGGACGGGTGGCAGCTCCCTGATGCTGCATGGAGAACCCATTCAGTGGACTTAGTACATTCCTCTGATCATGGGGTACCAGCAGTGAGCTGGATCTTGTCGCATACTGACATGCAAGGTCGCCAAGACCTTCTGTTAAGTGATAAATGCTAATTCCAGAAGTTTAAACCACTGTCTTACTTGTGGGCTGAGGCTGAGCTCGATGGGTGGTGAAGTAGGGTTTCTTCAGTTTTAAAATTTTAATTAATTAATTACTTTTTCTGTACTTGGGAGTTGAACCTAGAGCCTCACATATCCTTTGTAAGTACTCTACCACTGATCTGCACCCCCAGCCTATTTTTTGTATCTGGACACAAGATCTTGCTAAATTGTGCAGGCAGCCTCTGGCCTATGATCCTTCTGCCTGAGGCGCTGGGATTACAGGCATGAGCCATAGTCCCCAGACTTTTTTTTTTTTATTTTAAATTGAATTCACCTACATAACAGGAATCATTGCTATTTTAAATTGTTACTTTGTATACCTTTTAAATTGTTACTTTTAAATTGTTAAATTGTATGGGGCATACACAAAACAAACTTACCATTTCATTTGGGCCTTTTGTTGGCTTGTTTTTGCTGCTCAGGGTTAGACCAAGGGCCTTGAACAGGCTGAGCATGTGCTCTATCACTCCACTGCACCCCAGCCCCATTTTAACTATTTTTAAGTGTCATTAAGTAGAATCACATTGATGTGCCATCACCACCACCTTTCATTTCCAGAGCTCTTTTCTTCTTCCCAAGCTAAAACTCTACCCTTTAAGCACTGACTGTTCTCTCTAGGATTCCGAGGGGCTCCAGCAGGGAGGGAAGGGTGCATCAGTTCTCCTTCCTGCCCTCTAGCTGTACCCACTCTTTAATGGCTCCCGGGGAGTGCAGGACAGTACTTACTCTGCTGTGGCCCCCTTGGTGCTATGGAGGGCAGGGGTGACATGTCTGGGGCACCCGCAGTCATCTCTCAGGTCTCCACGTGACCCTGGATAGTGAGGGAATGACTCCAGTTCACAAGGGACCCCGGGGAGATGTGACCATCTTGAGGCACAAGCCAGGAAGTAGAGGAGCCAAGAGTCATAGCTTGATATGCTTGTTAAATTTTTTCTTTATTTTTGCTTGCTTTTTTTTTTTTTTTTTTTTTTTTTTTTTTTTTTTTTTTTTTTTTTTTTTTTTTGCTTTGTTTTGAGACAGTGGCCCAGGCTGTTGAATTCATGATCTTCCTGCCTCAGCCTTCTGTTGCGGCACCACCACAGCTAGCTTCTTCCTGCTCTTTGCTGCTGTGGGCCCAGGCTGCTTCCTTTGCTGTGGGCTCAGGGCAGGGTGCCTGGTACACGGGGGTGAGTAGCACATGTGGATTTCAGACAGCCACCCCTTATGCTGCAGGACTCTCATTTGTGGAGACTTTACAAACTCTTCCTCCTGTGGGCTAAATCCAGGCCGGTAGCCATGTTTAAGTGGCTCACGTTGCTTTTGTTTTGTCTTTTGTTTTGTTTTTATATCAGAAGCCAGCATTTAAAAATTAAGAGATTTTGCTGGAAAACAGGGTTTCTTTTGAAAACAAATCCAGTAATGCTGGGCTACATCCCCTTATTCCTATTGTATTAGTCTGTTTTCTATTGCTATAACAAAATACCTGCAGCTGGGTACTGTATAAAAAAAGGTATATTTAGCTCACTGTTCTGGAGGTTCAAGAGCATGAAGTCTGTATCTGCTTGGCTGTGGTGAGTGCCTCATGATGGATGGCACCACGATGGCAGGTACAGAAATTCACCTGGTGACACAGGAAGCAAGAGGGGTTCTGGGGGCCAGGCACGCTCTTTCTACAACTCACTCTCCTGGGAACTAACCAGGCCCTTCCACAAACCACAATAATCTCTTCCAAGGATAGCACTCCTGCAGTCAAACCACTTACCACTGCTCAAAGGTTTCACCACCACTCAACACGGCCACATTCGGGGGACCGAGCTGCCAGCACATGAACCTTTGGGGGATATACACCATATCCAAACCACAATACCTATGTAGCCACCATCAGCTGGAGCTGAGGAGCGGCCCACTCCTTCCTGGGCCCCATGTGACCTCTTCACTCACTGACAAGATCTGCCCGACTCCAGAGGCGTGTGCCCTCCCTGGTGCCTCTTCCAATTGGGTCCTCCACTGCACAGCTAAGTGTAGCTGGAGAAGTCCAGGGTCACCATTCACATGTTCTAGATAAAGAAACAGAGGCCCAGAGAGGCAGAGACGCAAGCAGGGCCCTGGTGGGGCATGGTGCTACTTTGAACTTGGGCTCCAAGACTGACATACGGAGGCTCTGCTCTTCTCCCGGGCTTGCTATCGTTCGTTCTCATTCTTGGGCCATCTCACCGAGAACTCTGTTTCCTTCCTCCTGGGCAGATGCTGACCTTCATCATGCTCGCACGGCTGGCCACCCTGTGTCCTGCGCCTGTCCTGCAGAGGGTGGACAGGCTCATTGAGCCACTCAGAGCCACCTGCACTGCCAAGGTAAGTCTCTTGCGCAGCCCCAGCCCTGGCCCAGTCCCAGAGCACGTGCTGGGTTCCACGCACTTCATCAGTCACCACACTGAGCACCTCGCACGCAGTGGTACTGGGCGAGCTGCTGTATTTCATCCTCACTGATGCCCTAGAAACCTCTGCCTGTTCTCACCACTGTCCACACAGCAGAGGCTGAGACAAGGCCAACACATAAAGACAGCTACACAGCTGACCAACTGCAGAGCGAGATTTCAAACCCAGCTGGTTTCTTTCATTCATTAAAGGCCTCCTGGATGCCTGCCTTTGAGAGCTACCAAGGCTACCACATTGAGCATGGCAGTTCCCTTCTATCCTGTTCACATCCTAGCTGGGAAGCTGCATTGCACTCATGTGACTGATCAATCCAGAGCAGAGTCAGGGCTAGGCTGGAGTATCTCAAGGGTCCCTGGGGGCTCCCGAGTGGAAGGCCTCACGGAATGCTGCAGTGTTGGGAACAGCCCGGCACACACCTGGAGTTGCCAGTGAAAACTTGTTGAGTGAGAGAACTAATCGGGGTTTTGAGAGGGTTAGCCCAAGAGCCGAGTATTTTAGATTGGCACTCAAAGAGGAGACCTGTTTTGTTTTTGTGATGCTGGGAATAGAACCCCGGACCTTGCATGTGCTAAGCGTGTGCTAAGCAAGTGCTCTATCACTGAACTACACACCCCCAGCCCAACTACCCCGCTGATTTTTCTTTGTTTTTGTGGTACTGGGGGGGACCTGAACCCAGGGCTACAGGCATGTTTTGCAACTGCTGTACCACTAAGCTGCACCCCCAGCCCCCTTTTTATTTTTTAACTTGAGCCAGGCTAAATTACACAGGCTGCCTCTGGCCTCAAACCTGCAGTCCTGCCTCCACCTCCACTGGGATTACAGCACACACCACAATGCCTAGATTGATTTTGTTGTTGTTGTGTTAGGTTTAGTTAGTTTGGGGTGTTTTTTAGAATACTGAGGGACTGAATCCAGTGACTCAAACATACTAGGCAAGTGGTCTACCACTGAGCTAGACTCCCAGCCCTCTTTTTAAAATAACTTATCTTGAGACAGGGTCTCACTAAATTGCACGGGCTGCCTCTGTCCTTGAACTCACAATCCTATCTCAGCTTCCTCAGTGCTGGGATTACAGGTGTGTGCCACCACACTTGGCTCAGCTCTTGATTTTCTTTTGAGCTGTAAGAGGTCTCAGTTGCCAGGAGGGGATCTGTAAAGGGCACAGCAGTGTCAGGAGACTGAGAGCAGCTTTGGTCTGGGATTGGCACAACCTCTCTGCCGGGCCAGGCCACAGACGGTGCTGTTGGGCACCTGAGTGCTGACAAATCACCCTCCCTGGTCCACCACTGTGAAATCTACAAAGCTCTGAAAACCAAAAGCTTTTGAGTAACTTATTTGGCAACAAATGTTGACTTGAACTGGCAATGAAGCTGTTTATGGTTCTGCAACATTCATAATAATATACTTAATGGAAATAGTAATGTACTTGAGTATACATTTTTTTGTTTTTGGTTTTACTTTCTTATTTTAAGACAGGGCCTTGTTAAGTTGCACAGGCTGCCTCTGTCCTCAAACTTGAGATCCTCCTGCCTCAGTTGCTGGGATTACAGGTGTGTACCACGGCACCCAGCTGATTATACATTATTATAAAGACTGTTGTACCAGACCCACTGGGAATGTTACCTGCACATTATTTCCTTTCTAAAACCCCAAAAACCCTGGATTCCAAGCCCATGTGGTTCTGGGGCTTTCAGAGAAGAATGAACCAGGGTGAGGGCGTTTAATCCTCCTATCAACTCTAGAAGAGGTGGCTGATTTATTCTTGGGGAATGCAGCCCAAAGAAGCAATTACCTGAAGTCACAGCTCTAGGGGCGGGGCCATTTAACCCAGGACCGTCCTACCCCAGCGCCAAGCTCTGATCCACTACACTGGATTCTTCAGGGAAAGAGCCCAGCTTAGGAATTTGCTTTATTGCATAAGGAGTGAAGAAGTTACCGACTAAATAACCAGGAGACGCCAAGCTGTGTAAGGTGGATTCAGATGTTCTCTCCAGCTGTGTCTCCCAAAAAGGATGCTGGGAGTAGGGACCTGAGTGGGGCAGGGCTGAGGCCATGACAGTAGTGTGGGCATTGGCTGTGGCCTAGGGCACCCTGAGCCACTGTAAGCACAGTAAGCATAAGCATGTAATTTAGACGGGCTAGTCAGAGGCCCCTCAGCTGATTTGAATGGCCAAGAGCCACCCTTGAGGAACGAGCCAGTGTAAAAGTCCAGGGGTAGAAGAGTTGAAACAGATTCCTGTGGCTGAAGCCTTAGGGGACCTGGAAGCAGGACCTCAGGAAGGAGTGGGCAGCACATGCTCCACCACAGCAGCTGATGGTGTCAGCTTTCAGATGGAGAAGGTAAGAGGAAAGCAGAGTCAGGGGCATGCCTGTCATCTCTGCAACTCAGGAGGCTGAGGCAGGAGGATTGAGGACTCAAGGCCAGAGGAAGCCTGTGCAACCTAGCAAGACCCCATCTCAAAATCAAAAATAAAAAAGGGGCATGGGGTGCAGCTCAGTGGTGGAGCCCTTGCCTAGCATGTGTGAGGCGCTGGGAGAAGAGGGAGGCAGGTCCCAGGGCTCAGTAAGGGACAGTTCTTCCCTCCCTTATTTCCCACTTTTAGGTCAAGGCCGGTTCGGTGAAGCAGGAGTTTGAGAAGCAAGATGAACTAAAGCGCTCTGCCATGAGGGCGGTGGCCGCCCTGCTGACCATCCCCGAGGTGGGGAAAAGCCCCATCATGGCTGACTTCTCTGCCCAAATCCGATCCAACCCCGAACTCACCATCCTCTTTGAGAGCATCCAGAAGGATTCCACTTCAGCCCCCAGCACAGACTCAATGGAGCTCAGCTAGTTGCCCCGGCCGGCCCTCAAACCCTGGGGCTCTCCTCCCACCATGGGGGGGCCCCTCAGGAGTCTACTTCGGCCTTTCCCTCAACTCATCAGGGCCTCCTGCCCCTGGCCAACAAACAGTGCCTTCTGCAGGGACCCAGGCTCCCAGGCCCTCGCACAAGCTGCAGGGCTGCCAGCAGGGGGACCCTTGAACTCAGGACAGTCATTCAGAATCAGGGAAAGGAAGTTTCCCAGTGGCCTTCACACTGTATTCCTCCACTCACCTGGTTCTCCAAAATGTGTGTAGAGCCCTTACCTAACACATGCCAGGGCCTGGGTTTGATCCCAGGACTGCCCGCTCCCCCCAACAATCTGAGTTACTTTCTAAAATCCAAAAGTGAATCACAAATTCACAAGATACTAAAAATTTCATTTGCAGGGAGGATGGGGTGAGAAACTGGACAGGCTTGTACCTAATGTTTCATTTCTAACTTCGTCACCACCTATGTCTAAATAGTTGGGTAGTGTCCTTCTGAAGGCTTCAAACATGTCACTTCTAGTTTTTAGTACTGAAGAGATACGAAAATGATAGGCCAAAGTATTTTCTGTGATAACCAAGGTTAATAAAGAATAGATTCTGAGTTGTTACCATTGTTTCTACAATTCTTGACCCGGGTAGCTGTACCACTAATTTCAACACACTTCCCAAGTCAGTTAAGAGTCATGCAAATGTTCACTCCACTCCAGAAGTGTCCAAGACTAGGTTTTAGCCAGGAGGTAGGCAGCATGTGAGACACTGGTCTCCTGGAACTGAAGGACTTGCCCTGCTCCTGGCTAGCACATTTAGGGTTAGCTATTATACCAGGACTCTTTCTGCTAGGTTGACTAGGCTTAGAGGGGAAGAAAAATGGGGGGAAAAAAAAACAAAAAAACAGGCCTGCAAGCATTCCTCAAAACTCTTACCTGTCACCAGTTAGATCCACCCCCTGGAAGCAGCTGAGGGAGGGATTGGGATTGAGGCTGATCACAGAGGAACCAAGCTATGTCATCCTGCTGTGTATTTATGGACAGAGTTATGGGCCCTACTTTGACACCCTGTAGGGGTTTAAGGAGCTGGAGGAATTCATCTGGACATCTTCATACATGTTTCTCAATTCCCACAAGAGACACATGGTAGCTGCCAGTCCATGTCAGAGGCTAAGTAAGACTACCTGCTGTTGGGGCCACAAGCTTCCTCAGTGACATGTCTCAGAACATATGCTGGCCTAAGGGCCAGTCACCACATACCACCTGCTGCTGACTGAAGCCTGTCTGGGCATGGGAGACCCTGTTCCCTGCACTGGGATCCAGTGCACCTTATAAACCTCCTCCAGATAGAAGACTCCATAGGGTATATAGAGGCAAGAAACAAAAATCTCTACAACAAGCTGTCAAAGTCATTAAAGAAATGGAGAAAACCAAGGGAGGAAAATACCAGATGGCAGTTCTTCTGGTTTTATTTAAACACAATAAACACAAATAAAACCTGTCTATGAGCCGTCTATTCATTTTCTTCACTGCGTAGCCTGGCGTTGGGATTGGTGACTCGGATGGCCAGCTGGGCTGCTCTCTCCACAATGGCTTTGCGGTTCTTGGAAGAAACATTGTGAGCAATCTCAGCACAGTAAGATCTGGAAGAGGCAGGTGAGTAAGGAGTAAGCCATCCCTGCACACACACCTGGAGATGCCACTGGGGAGGCAGGGGCTCACTCCTTCACCTCCAGAGTTATAGCACCAGAGATGGTGCTGAAAAAGGCTGCTGGGTGAGATCTGCCTCCCCTGATTCCAGGCTCCCCGGGGGGTCCCTGCTAGTGAGTGACAAGAGGCTTTAGCCTACAAAGCACCGTCCATAATCCCCATGGCACCCTTGTGAAGTGGGGTGTCACCTTCACTTGAGATGAGGAGACCAAGGCCCACAATGGTGGATGTGATTTCCCAAGTCACAGCAACAATGGATAGAGCCAGGGTGAAGCCGAGCTTAGAGCCCAGGCTCCCCAGCTCCCCCTCAGATCTTCTGGTCTCTAACTCCACAGTCTCAGGGTGCTTGGCTTTGCCTGGAAAAAGTTTCAGAACTCTGCAAAGTAACTAAATCTGAATAGAGCCAAGGGCTTCCACTCTGCTGCAGACACAGTTCAAGTTGAGAGAAGCATCGCTGCCTTACACCACCCAGCTGGGAGCTGCACCTAACTTTTCCTGTGTGCCAGGTTCCACCCCAACTGACTCCTCACAACTCTGCAGTGCAATGAGAAACTGACTGAATGAGCACACTCCAGTGCAGAGGAGACTGATGCAGCCTGACGGCACACCAGGAACAGACATTCCATCCCTGAAGCCATTCCAGCCAAAAGGGAGTTCTCCTGGACTCAGTGGAAAATGCCTTGCCCAAATGGCAAGACAGTGAATCTTGACAGAGAATTTTCTTTTTATATGCAAGAATCCATTCAACGTCCAAGCAGCCACACTTGAAATGGTTCCCTAAGGTTTTCAAGAAGATATGTTGCATGGCACTGTTCACGCTCCTGAAATTCCTTGTATCCCTGTCTGCCTGCACAGTTCATAATCGCAAGCAGGCACCTGCCATTTTAAACACTTATGGCATTTTCCATACTGCTCCATCTCAATATCTTGAATGGACATGTAACATTCCATCCCGTGACTCTACCCTCCACTAACTACCTCTTCAAAAGGTATTTTCCAGTATGTTCCTGTTTCAATGACCAGGATTAGTTTCCTGATTTTCAGGTATGTAGGGATAAATGTCCAGAGATGGAACTTGTAGATCAAAGAACACAGTGTTTCTATGGGTTTTGATAAATAGTGCCAAGCTGCTCTGCAAAGACATTTATATACATATGCTGGGCATGGTGGTGCACGCCTGGAGGCTGAGGCAGGAGGAGCAACACAAGTTTCAGGCCAGCCTAGTTTACACCTGATCCTGTCTCAAAACAAAACACAAACATACACAAATGTTACAATCAGCAACATCTGCACTACAAATGAACTGAGTCTGTCTTTCATAAATAATTCAACTGTCAATCTGCCTCCTGCGGTTTGGCCATCACCGTTAACTCCTACATCCATCCTTTCCAAAAGAAATTTCTAGCACTTTGATGTCTGCTTAGATGACCAACTTCAAAATGTAGCCAGGTGGGAACACTAGTGTCCTCCGTTTGCATTCCTTTTCCCTGGGCACCACAAGAGAAATCCCTGCAAACCCACTTGCCCATAGACACTACTCACTCTCCCGGACTTCTCTAACCCACTGGGGAAATACAGCCTTCTGGCTTCCATTCATCAGGAAGGAAAAGAAAGAAATCTGCTTAACCAAATCCTACTCCTGCCTCCTGGCCAGGCTCAAGCACTTTGCATGAGAAATCTTTTCTTATTCAGCTGCTTAGTTCTGGCCCTAGCAGACCACCAAGTCTCCTCCCTGCCCTCTCTGCCTGTAGCTTTCCTCCCTTGTCAGCCTCAGATGACACGGGGAACCGCCTGGCCCCTGCAGAGAATTAAGTGTCCCTTAGGTCTGAGGCTGTTTGGTCTTCCTCCATTCCCTACAGAAACAGAGCAGCGTTCTAGAAAGGATTGCCAAAAGGACACTAAGCAAAGTCCTCCTTTTCTTTGGTCTTGGGTCTCTACATTTGTGAGGACAAAGGCCTCCCTGTTCTTTAGCAAAGAAAAACACTGTGATCTCCTTAACAAGCATCCTCTAAGCTCCTGCAAGGAGCCACTCACATTTCTTCAGTGAACATCTAACTCCCCCAATTCCTCCCATGAGGAATGCCCAAAATGCCCAAAGGAGGCAGACTCCTGACCCTCAAAGTCAGGGCTGGGACCAGACTCACTTGTTGCACATCAGAAGGACTTCCAGCTCCTTGACATTGTGGACCAGGAACTTCCGGAAGCCACTGGGCAGCATATGCTTTGTTTTCTTGTTGCTCCCATAACCAATGTTGGGCATCAAGATCTGGCCTTTGAATCTTCTCCGCACCCTATTGTCAATACCTCTGGGTTTCCGCCAGTTACGCTGAAAGAAACAACACACAGGTGGGTTGGTCTCTGTGCAAACTACCAACTCTTCGTTTTACAAAGGGGGAAAAAAGGACCAAATAAAAGGGGAAAATGGCAAACAGTTGCTGTCCCTGTAACAGGGCTTCCTACTTCTCTATATGCTTCCTTGGTGGAAAAAAAAAAACCCAGAAGCTCCTGGCTATAAGCATGACAAATGCAGACCCCCTCACAAGCAATGAGAAGCAAACAGGTGTGGGTGTCACGCGAGAAGACTGGATATACACTCAGATGAACAGCATGGGTGTGCACACTGTTCCCTGGACCTCAGTGTTCTCATCCACAAGACTGGGACTATCTCCCTCTACTGCTGGCTTAAGGTCACCCAAAATACATGACACAAAAAAACTCCTTTAACCACCTCTAGATGCCATGTGTCCCTTATCACTGAAATTTCAGTTTACACATCAAGAGTCCCTGTAAGGAACACTCAGGGACTCCTGAGGACCTATCAAGAGCTCTCAGGCCAATCCCAAACCCGATCCCCTGTGGCTCCAGAAACCAAATCTGATCAGAAGCCCCTCTCTTTACCCTAACCCCATTTCCATCCCAGAACCACACACCTTAATTTTGACATATCGGTCTGACTGGTGCCGGATGAACTTCTTGGTCCTCTTTTTGACAATCTTGGGCTTCACAAGAGGTCTGAGGGCAGCCATGATGCCTCTAAGAAAGGGACAGATCAATGTTAGGAAAGTATCTGGGAAGAAGGGCTTCTTGCCCAGGGTTGCAGAGATGTTGCAGAGTGTCTTCCAATCACCAGCTACTGATCAAGCTGGGAATGGAATGGGTGCCTCTGCCAGGCTTGCTTTCCCTCCTGTTTCCGAAGCTGGCAGAATACTAGCCACTCTCCAGGCGCGATCCCAGGAGGTCAGGGGACAGATACTTCACCCACTCAGAACCCCAGGAAGAACCCCAACAGCTGACCTAAAACAAAACCAATGCCAAGACCGTGTAGTTTGCAAGGGGAAGCAAATCCCATCCCATGAAGTATCCCAACCCTCAAAGTGGTTCTTCTGGTTGCAAATCTGTCTTCCTACCTGTAAAGCCAACACGACAATGCACACTCAACGCTTGCACAGTACCAGGTACAAATTAAAATGATCAACGAGGAAAAACGTAAAATTCCTACAGTGTTGTCCAGTATGACCAATACACAAAAACCACCACGTGATTCTGAAATGCCTCCACCCGGGCGCCCTGGCACACGCCTGAAAATCCCAGCAACTCAGGAGGCTGAGGCAAGGGATGGATGGTTAAGCAGAGGCAGCCTGCACCGCTTAGCGAGGCCCTGCCTGAAAATAAAAAGAATTTTAAAAGGAGCCTAAGGTGCAGCTAAGCGGTGGAGAACTTACTCGAGGCCCTGAGTTTAACACCCAGATCCGCCAAAAATAAATTTAAAAGCCTCCAACTTCCAAATGTACTGTTCTACCTAGAAAGCGTCAGAGTGGCAACCTAATGTTACCGTCCCCAAAACGGTCTTCCCAGCTACCCCGATTCTCTCCAACGAAGATCCCTTTCTAGTCTCTCCGTAGCTCCCATATACTTTGTGGGGCACACAGCAAGTGCCCAACGAACACGTGGTCCACAAGTTGCTTTGCCCCCGGCACCGCGATACCAGTTAGGTAAAGGAGCAGCTGCACCTTCACAGTCCCCGAGGTCATAACCCACCCCGGACCTCCCGCTCGCAAGTGAAGGGGTCCTGCAGTGCGTCTCTTTTGGGCGGTCGCGCCCCGGCAGCCCTAGTACCAGAGTGCAGGGGAAGGAGCTGCCGGCGCGGAACGCGGCGACACGCCGAAGGCTGTCATCGCGGGTACCTGCAGAAGTTCCACAGCCCCCGAGAGCCCCCGGAGCCTGACCTAAACCGCACCACGCGCCGCCAGGAATCGGAGAAACCGTCCGCAGCTCCGACTGACCCCAGACGGCCTACGTGGGAAGGTAAGAGGCCAGAGGAAGCAGAGCCCCATCACGGCCTCCGGCCGCTATTGCTGTTCTTATACACGTCCCAGGAAGCCGACAGCGACAATATCCACAGAGCCAACCGCGCAAAGGCGAAGGCCTTCTCACCAGGGGACGATGGGGCCAGATGGGCCCCGCAGAAGTACGATGGCCAAAGATTGAGACTCACCGAGCAAAAGATGGCAGCCACCGCGAAGGCAGCGCCAAGTAAGAAGAACGCGACGGAGCCGCGCAAAGGCTGATGGGACGTAACCCCTGGGTCTTGGCAGGGAAAGGTAAGCACTTCCGGCTTCCGGTCCAACAAACAAAATAGAGAAATAGTGCTATAAAAAATGCCCAATATCGTGGGTTGTGTTAGAGATTAATACCGAGGAATAGAACTGAAAGTGTATCTTACCTTCCTTTAGGAACCACGTAGAAAATTTGGAATTGTTCCTGAGCTAGGACCTGGTGGTGGGAAACAACTTCCGCCAGAAATGGTAGCCCAATTGAGTATTTAGTCTATTTCCGCCCTCGTTTATTCTCCTCGAAGTGCTCCCCTTAGTGGCCAGGAGGGAATTTACAGCCCTTTCAGTGTCCGTTGACCGTTGGTTGCAGAACGCTCCCATTGGACACCAAAATAAGTAGATGTGAGAGCCCCTTATATAACGTTGGCCTATTGTTTGCATTTAGAAGCTACCTGCATCCTACTGTATACTCCAAATAGTCTCTTATAACACCTAATGCAATATAAATGTTATGTCAATAGTTCTTAAACAGTATTGTTTAGGGAATAATGACAAGAAAAAATTCTGTATGCAGGGTTTGTTTTCTAATATGTTATATTGCGGATGGAGATGTGGAACTTATAGATGTGGAGGGCCAACTATAACTATTAATATTCCATGGGATTGTATTTCCTTGACACACAATTTTTTTGGGGGGGGCACTGGGGGGTGTGGCTAAACCCAGGGCCTTACACATACAAATTCCTAATTTGCTCTACCACTGGGCTGGACCCTCAGCCCATTTTTAACTTTTTGTGTTTTCTTCTTATTATTATTTACAAATAAACCAACTTTAATAGATATTATTTTGTATTTATATAGTGCCTTCTTCAAGAACCTTAAATGCCTTACAGACATTATCTCTAACAACAACCCTGTGAGGTAGGTTTTACTCCCATTTTACAAGACAGAGAGACTGAAGCACAGAGAGGTTAAGTGATTTGTCCAAGGTCACACAGTTAAGTTCACTGAAGAGCCAGGACTCAAGCGCCTTAGGCTCCCAGCTCCCCACCAAATACCTCATAAGAGAGTTTTTAATGAAAATATCTTTAAAGAAAATAACAAGAGTAGTATGTTATGAAAATGAGGTCTCTACTGCCATCAAAGAAAAAACCCTATTCTGATGGTTGAGACCTATAGACTACATTTCCTCCCTGTCTTTTCCTAATTACTTTTTGTCTTGAACAGGGTCTAACTTACACAGGCTGTTTCTGGCCTCAAACTTGGCAATCCTCCTGCCTTTGCCTCTGGCGTTGCTGAGATTACAGGCATGTGCCACCATGCCTGGCTTTCCTTGGCACAATTCTTTAAGGTAATTCTATTTTCCTCCCTTGACATACGTGGAAAGTGAAGTTTAGAGATTTGACTCCAAAGTCCATACTTCTAACCGTTCAATTAAACTGCCTAGTTTTAAAATTGTCCTTGATTTGATGTGCCTTAGCCTTTGTTTTTCAGATCATTATGAAAACCAAATTCCAAGGGGAAACAAAACAAAATTAGAAAATAAAAAAAACCTTGATTGTACAATTCAAACACAATACAGATGTCACTGGTGATCCCAATATTAGTGCCAGGAGGGAGATGGGAGTAGACGCTGAGGGAGATTGTGTTGATGACTGGATGGGAGGTGAGAAGGGAAAGGGAATCGAAGACACCCGGAAAAGGAAAATGAGTGTCTTGTCTGACAAGCAGTGGGGTTGGGACTAGAGCTCGGCTGTGTTTGCAGCTACCCCCTACTTCATGCGTGGGGCTTATTCTGCAGGCTCCATGAAGCTCAGTGGGATGTGGAACACGGAAGCATGGTGCTAATTGCAGCTCACCTGATGGGAATCATGCAGAGAAAGGTCTTGCTGGGGTCAAGTTGTTGTTGTTAGGTGCCGTCGAGTCGGTATCCGACTCATAGCGACCCTCATAGGGTTTTCAATGGCTGTTTTCACCCTCATAGGGTTTTCAATGGCTGTTTTCGGGATTGCTTTGGGAGTGGATTGCCAGGTCCTTCTCCCATTTTTGCGGTGCTGGGAATCGAACTCAGGACCTCAGAGACTGCAGCGCAGTGCTCTACCAACTGAGCTAAATCCCAGCCCGGTGGGGTCAAATAGGTTGATCATTTGGAGTGCTCATGAGCCAGAGATCGTGTCTCCAGCTTCCAAAGACCCAAGAGGCTCCGGAGCGGTAAGCCGGTGGCTTGGTCTCTGCAGGGTGAGGGACATGCTATGACCTCATTTTACAGAGGAGGGCACAGGGGCACCCACACTGCCTGACGTTTCCCTGTGGGCACCAAGGTCCCAGGAGGAGAGGAGGGAGGCTCCACGCAGGCATCCCCACCAGCGTCCCTGGGACCGTGCCTGCTGCATCCCCCAGGCTCTGGCTTTCCAAACACCACTCTGGCCGCAGCCCATAGGCAAGAAATCACTGCAGCTGAGTCACAGATCACGTCAGAAGCTTGAACCTCGTTTGTTTTGAAAGGGCAGCAGTCAGGAGAGGGAAAACAAGTAAAAACTGCACGTCTTTCCCTGGACAGCTCTGCCCTGTGAGACACTGGACACGTTGTCACAGGGCAGCGGGTCCCTGCCATCCCTGGAAACAATTTATTCCATCTGGCTCTTTGACACTCCTTCTACCTCTGCAGTGCCGCACTGTCCCCCGGCCCAGGGTGGCTGGTCTGGCAGCACCTGGGCCGCTCTAGCTGATGGAGTACACCTTGGCAGCATCATAATAGGCATGGGTCATGTAGCTCACATCCCTCAAGGGCCACCAGTGGTCAGCGTGGTAGGTGGCCGAGTAGGCATGGCGCTTGTGTTGGACACAACTAAAGAGTGCCAGGCTCCGGTCCGTGGCCACAGTGGGCAGGTAAAGCCGCAGCTTATCCAGAAGGTGACCCGGCCAGAAGAAATTGGGGTGGGTGAACTGGGAACCACTGAGCCTCTTTGCCTTCACCTTCCTGGAAAAGAAGGGGACACAGATACAGGGAAGGTTGCCATGGTGGACAGACCAGACCTGGGGCTCCTTCTCAGCAAAGCACAGCAACCGTGACCAAAGAGGACACTTAGCAGTGTGCTGAGCACTTTGTGCCTGCAGCCCTCCCACTGTGGCGTCCAATCCCATCAGATCTTGGAAGCTAAGCAGGGTCAGGCCTGGTTAGTAGTTGGGTGGGAGGCTCTTGGCTTGGGAGAAGGACCTGGCAGCCCAGTCCCAAAAATCAATCCACCATTGAAAACCCTACGAATAGCAGAGAAGCACTAACAATTGTGTTTTGTCTGTTGTACGTAGGGTCGCTATGAGTCAGACACCGACTAGACGGCACTTAACAACTAACAACGAGTACTTTGCATCTGAGGTCTGCCTCGCCACTGAGGGCCCAGGAGTCTACAGAGGCAGGCATACGCTCAGTTACACAGAGTGGCCAAGCCTCTAAAACCCATCTAAAGAACTATCTCTAAAGAACTATCTGTTCTTTAGAGACATTTTTAAAATCCCCCCCCCCTTTTTTTTTCTTTTGCCTCAGTGCTGAGGATAGAGCCCAGGGCCTTATGCATGCTAGGCAAGGGTTCTACCATGGTGCCACGACCCCAGCACCATCCAGAAGCATCCGAGTGTGGTTGGAGTACAGTCCCTAGAGCCAGCCTAGCTGAGTTCAAATCCCCCCTCGGCCACTTAACCGCTGGGTGACTGTGTGTCCATTTTCACACCTGTAAAGTGGCATGCCTGGAGGAACTTACTTCAGTGGGTGACACATGGGCGACAGCAGAGTGGAGTGGATCCTGGCTGGCACTCACTGTCTGCCCTGTTGCTGCCTCTCATGCTAGGGCTTCCCACCTCAGGCCCCCTCTGGGTCCTTCCTGCCCATGTCCCTCCTAACACAGAGATGTGTGCTACAGACCTGGTGAACTCCTCAAACTCCTTAAAGTGCATTTTCTTGGTTTTCTTTGATGATTTCCTAATGGAGAAGAGAAAGAGGCTGTTAGGTGCCGTCAAGTCCAACTCATAGCAACCCTCATAGGGTTTTCAATGGCTGTTTGTTTTGGGATTGTCTCAGGAGTGGATTGCCACATCCTTCTCCCATTTTAGTGGTGCTGGGACCTCAGAGACTGCAGAGTGGCGCTCTACCAACTGAGACAGAGGTATTTTGTTAGGAGGTGGAAATCCAGGCTAGCAGGGCATTGGGCAGCAGGTTGGGGGCCACAGGGAGTGCATTTCTGAGTCTCAGATCAGAGCTCTGGAAGAATTTCTTCTTCCTGGGGTGGGCCCCTAATTCTGAGCCTCCACGTCCCAGGGGGACACCCAGGAGCTGGGCTCTGCCAGATCTGGCCTCGCGCCATGGCTGGCTGGGTGACAGGGAAACCACTTCCTTTTCTGAGCCTGTTTTCCTCATTTCTCAGGGTGAAGGTCTCCAGTGTACTTAGGAGAGACATTGAGTCAGTAGGAGCTGCTGAATCTGATTCCCTGGCTCCCTGCGTCCCTGCCTCCCACTTCCCCAGCCAGAGCCTAAGACAGCTTTGTGGAAGAAGGTGAGAAAGACTTGCCCTCCCCACTTAGCCCAGGCAGACATCACTAGTTCATCACTGCACTCTTTCCTACCATGCCTGCATCTGGCCTCAGCATCTCTGGAGGGTTTGTTTTGGTTTTTGGTTTTTCTTTTGGTGCTTGGGATTGAACCTAGGATGTCGTGCATGCATAAAGCATAGCTCTACCACTGAGGCACACCCCCCCACCAGACCACTGCCCTCA
This sequence comes from Pedetes capensis, assembly GCA_007922755.1. Taxonomy (NCBI): domain Eukaryota; kingdom Metazoa; phylum Chordata; class Mammalia; order Rodentia; family Pedetidae; genus Pedetes; species Pedetes capensis. The sequence continues at coordinate 17,118 of VMDO01003244.1, forward strand.
GCGTCTTTTTTTTTTTTTTTTTCAGTACTGGGGGTTGAACCCAGGGCCTCACACTTGCATGCTTTGCAAGTGCTGGACCACTGAGCTGTACCCCCAGCCCATTTTTTTAGTTTTTGAGACAGGTCTCACTAAGTTACGCAGACTGCCTCTGGGCTTGAACTTGGGATCCTCCTGCCTCTGCCTCCCAAGCCGCTAGGATTACAGGCGTGCGCCACCGTGCCTGGCCCCCCAGAGTCTTTTACACGCTAGTCTAAGTAGTGAGACTGAGCCAGTGTCTCTCCTTCAGTTCGGGGACCTCTCTTCCTCCCTTACAGGTATGGACGACCAAGCATGGGCAAAATCCCTTTCCTAGGCTCCTAGCCACCTCATGCGTTCAGGGGTCAGGAGTTGGTACCAGGCACCATGTGATCTGAAGGCTCCCTTAGACCAACACCTGCCTGGCTTCTGCCCAGTTCTTCACAACCAGAGCTCCCTGCAGGCCTGGCCCCCTGCACTTGGCCTGGGCCAAGTGAACCAACAGCTACTGTCCTTGACTGAGCCCTGGGTGTGCTGAGGAGTGGCCTGTTCCCCTCTCCTCATCCTCATGGCATGGGGTACAAGCCCCAGATCCACTCCACATATGAGGCTGCTGTGGCTCAGAAAAGTACTGACCTGTCCCTCTAACCTGAAGGCCTGAGCTCCACTCGGCTCTGCTGCCTCTCACCCAGGCATTCTGGCTATGCCACCCCAGGGGGCAGCTGGCGGTGGCCTCGGGTGCTGGGCAGGTGCTGGGCCCTCTCTGCTCAGGCCGGCCCCTCCCTCCTCAGGGAGGTCGCCTTGTCCTTTCCTCTGCAGTCACCACTCCCGCTCCCCATGGGTGTCACCAGCCGCTCAGTCCCAACCTGGGTGGTCCAGGCTTTGGATCACCAAGGAGGCCCCTTTCTTAGGAAACACTCAGTTTGGCCTCGGGGTCAGGGCCAGGCCCCGGAGTAGCGCTCTTTTCTCCTTCCAGTGGCTTCCCAGCCTGCCTGCTGGTAGCAAATGGATGTGCCAGCCACGGGGTGGCAGAGAAGAAAAGGGACTACCCGCCACCATCCTCCGCAGAGCACCTGACACCTGACTCGGGATAAGAGGGCTCCCCTTTGGATCTTTCCTGGGACCCTCGCAATCATGTAGGGCTATGGGCAGGAGGGTAGCTGTGTGGGAGCTGGACCGAGACATGCGCCAAGGGTGACAAACTGAGACACAGACACTGGCACAACACGACCCCACATGCATGCCAGTGTCCCAGCCCCTACAGCTGAAGGGACAGGACGGGGCAGGGGAAGGCAGGCTAGAAACTCAGCTTGTCCATCCTTTTGGCCCTGGACTTGGCGAGGCCCTGGGTCCTGGTCATAGCCAGACTCGGGGTGAAGATCTTCCAGTCACAGTAGTAGCCCCCTGGCTGCCGGATGGGACGCACTTGTTGGTTCTGGAAAAGGATCTTGTCTCCTGGGTACAGTAGTGCTGTGAGTGGCAAGAGGAACACACAGGGGCCATTAGCCTAAGACCCCCTCCGTGAGCCTGCGGGGTGGGTTAGAGGCCACTTTTTTTTTTTTTTTTACACTTGTAACTTTTAATTTTCCTTGTAGAAGAGGCCACTTTTTAAAAACATAAATTCATATTTCTATTTAAAAAGATTCTTTCTTTCTTTCTTTCTTTTTTTAAATAGGTGTGAGATGTCCTTTTAGTTCTTTTTTTTTAATTTTGCTTTTAATGGACATGTCATAATTGTATGGATTTCTAGGGTATAGTGCAATGGTTTAGTGCATACATACATCAGGTAATGATCAACTCAGGGTAACTCGAATTTCTACCACTTTATACCTGTTTCATTTCTTTGTGATGAGAACATTAAAAGTCTTCTCTTATAGCTGTTTTGGATTATATGATGGTCACCCTGCTATGCAGTAGAACACCAGATCTTTCCTTTTTCAGTCTCACTACATAGCCCAAGCTGGACTTGAATTCTGTGTCCTTCTGCCTCAGCCTCCCAAGTGCCGGGATTACAGAGGCCCTTTAAAGAGGTGGTTAAAATAGGCTCCTTAGTGTGGACTTTAATCCAATCTGACTAATGTCCTTATAAGAGGGGACCCCAGAGACATGCTGGGGGTTCATGTGCACAGAGAAAAAACCATGTGGAGAGGCAACAAGAAGGAGGGCATCCCCAACTCAAGGAGAGAGGCCTTGGGAGAAACCGGCCATGTCAGCATCCTGATCTCGGACTTTCAGCCTCCAGAACTGAGAGAAAATAAATCTGTGTTGTATGAGCCACCCAGGCTGTGGCATTTTGTTCTGGCAGCCCTAGGAAGCTAGTATCAGACCCAAGGTGCTCCATACTTAGTCCTGTGTCTGCCCATCTTTGGAACAGATGGCAGTAACCCGCTGTGACTGGTGACTCCAGCTCCTGGTGAGACACCACTGTCTGTGTGCCCCTTTCTCAGATGGCTGCATTGCCGGGTATGACAGGTCCTTCCTGGAAGTTTCCTATGGAAAACTTCTGCCCTCCAGGGCAGCTTTCTCCATGTTGTTCAGGTCAGAGAAGATCCTGCTCATTCAATTGATAAATTCACTAACTCCTTGGTTTAGGATGCCAACATCGCTACGTGGTCCTCAGGGGGTCCCCCAAAGGTGATCTCAGGGCTGAGTCCCGTTGTTTGGCAGAGAGCAAAGGGTCCCAGCATCCCTGTCTCCTAAGTACTCGATCCCTTCCCTGATTGCTGCAGAAGAACCTAGAAACAGGCCTGGCCTAGGGAGCTGCTTAGAGGGCAGCTGTCATTCCTCGCAAAACTCCCTGGTCAATACTGAGGCGGCCTTTCATGTTCGACCTTGGCTGCCTCCCCAGAACTTCTGTTCCTGAAGCTTCCTGCTCCGGAACCAGCTTCCAGCTCACCAAGCTCACGGCTTCATGCACCTTCCCACTATCTCAGTTGCCTCTGGGCCGGTGTTCTAGAAATCCCATCTAGGAGCAAAGCCAGCTGGGCCGCCCTCCTCTCCTGCCCCTCCTTCCTTCCCAGCACACAGACCTCAGGGTGCAGCGGCTCAGCCGGATGCATGCGGTTTGGGGATGGACCAGCCCCAGGGGAATGGCACCCTCGCCTTGGCTCGGGCCCCCTGGGTACTTCCCCAGGCCCGGGCTCCGAGGCCTCTACCTTTCATGAGGATGTCCTCCGTCAGCGAGAGCCCGTAGGCCTCACAGAGCTTCCAGCACTGCAGGTAGACCAGGAAGGCGTCCCTGCGGGCCGCGTTGATGAGCTCCTCCATCTCCCCAGCTATGGTGGACGGAAGGCAATGCTTGTCGAAGTGGGGGTTCCCACAGCGCACCAGGCGGCAGCACTCGGTGTACTCGATGGAGGGGATGGAGAGCTACAGGAGACAGGGAAGGCAGGCACCCAGAGAGAAGACCAGGTAAAGAGGCCACAAGAAGGTGGACATCCCCCGTGTCCTCTGCCACCCCTGGAGAGGCCTCGAGGTACAGTGGCGCAGTGCACCAAGGGCCAGTTCCCGTTCCCAAGTCAATGGCTGGGGAGAAAAATCCTACAGGGTCAAGAGAGCCTGGGTGCTGGGTGCACAGGTTCTGTGTGTGCAGCCCTGTATGTGGACGTCCCCATGGGACCTTGGAACACCTGCAGGAAGGAACGGTGCAGGTGCCCTAGGGCGGCCTGCTGGAAAATGGCATTCAGTGGCATTAAAGCCTTTGTGTCCAGGGGACTCTAAATCAAGTGCAGCCATTTGTGACCTTGAGGTGGAATTCATAAGCTATGCAGAGGACCCTGGGAAGGGTGCAGCCACAGTCGCTCTTGGTGGCTCCTCTCTCTCTTTCTCTGAAGTACTGGGGGTTACACCCAGGGCCTCATACATACTCAGCAGGTGCTCTACCACTATGCCCCACCCCCTGCCCATTTTAAAATTTGAGACAGGGTCTCACTAAGTTACACAGGCTGCCGCTGGCCTCAAACTTGCAATCCCCTTGCCTTGGCCTCCTGAGTCATTGAAATTACAGATGTGTGCCACGGTGCCTGGCTCTAGCTCTTTTTTTAAAAAAAACAAGGAAGAAATTCTTCTTTTTTTAAATCTTCTCATAGCAGAATCAGCAAAGTACAGCCATAGGCAAATCTGGCTTAGCGCCTTATTTTAGAAATAAAGTTTCATTGGTGCATGGCCACGCCCAGCTGTTGGGTTGTGGTCTGTGGCTGATCTCCTACCACAGCAGCAGAGCTGAGGAGCTGCACAGGACAGCTCCCAAAGCCCACAATGCCCACCGCCAGCCCTTCAGAGAGAAACCTCGCTGGTCTCTCCTCTAACATTGCAGGTTTTCTTGTTACATAATTGAATCAAGTCCTAGTTGATACGACATTTATCAATTCCTAACATTTTATTATAGAGACGTTATCTATACAGAAGTGCACTTATATATCTATGTCCTATTGTGTTAATGACATCTGCCTCCTTGTGCAGACCATTAGCTTCTGGAGGGCAGGGTCTGTTCACTGCAGCACCCAAAACAGTGCCTGGCACATCATACACTCTTGATGATGATGATGATAATAATAATAATAATAATAATAATAATAATAATAATAATAAAGTTTTATTGAGACAGAGTCTTGTCCTGCAGGCCAGGCTGGCCTTGAACTCACAATCCCCCTGCCTCTGTCTCTTGAGTGCTGGGATTCCAGTCCTGCATCCATAAATATTTATTGGATGAACTAATTCGTGCAGTTGGTCCTTCCTCCCTTCCCGATTCCTTTCTTTGTGGATTGTGGAGCCAGGCTCCTGGACTCCAGCTGTGCACAGCTGTAGCTCTGTTCTCAAGACGCACAGTGATAAAGGATGGGCAGAAGGGGGTGCCATACTTTCCGGACAGGATCCTTCTTATCCCCAGAAACACCTCGTGGGGCAGGTATTGCTCTTATTACACAGAGGAGGGACAGGGAATCGGAGAGGTGGAGACCCCCTCCTGAGGGCTCTGCCAGCCAGGAGGGTGCCGGGGCAGGGGCCGGCAGGGTACCTTGCGCTGCCGCCGCCTCTCGCGGTACCGCCTGCCCACGTCCTCCATCTCCTCCAGGGTCAGGGGCCGCGCCTCCATCTGCGTGTCCACCTCAGGTACTGTCAGCAGGTCCATCTTCGGAGGCTGTGGGGCTGAGTCCACCTTCGGCTTCTTCAGTGGACTCTTTGGGGAATCTCTGTGCTTAGCCAACATGTAATCTGGAGTCAGACAAAGAAAGGAGGTTCAAGGGGGCGCCCAGCGGTGAAGGCCTCCAGTCATCCAGTGTCACTGAGCAGGTGATAGGACAGCCGCCTGCTCCCTACCCATAGGTCCTAGTGGTGCTGTCCTGAGAGGCATCTCAGAAGGGGGCTTCCCCTCCGTCCGCACCCTCCTCACTCCCCCCAAGCTCTTAGCCTCTCTCACCCTGTTGCCACCCAGGGGCAAAAAGGACCTTTATATGCTATAAAGCTCATTACCTCATCCCTCGGGCTTCCCATGGCCCTTAGACTAAACCCCAAGTCCTTTCCCTGGGTCACAAGGCCCTGCAGGAAGCTGCTTTCAGCTGCCATCCCACCGGCCCATCTCCAGCCACTCACCTGTTGCTCAGCACCTTGACATGCCACTGGTCACCCCAGTGCCTGCTGTCAGAGGCCCTCCTAGGCCACTACCCCAGGATACTGTCTTCTTCTCTATGGACACCCCGTTTACATGTGCACTACCCGGAGGCAGGGACTGCGGCTTGTTCCCTACTGCGTTCTCAGTTCCTAGAACTGTGCCTGGCTTGTAGTAGGTGCTCAACAGCATCAGAACCAGTGAAAAAACCCCACTGCCCTGCCCTTGCCCAGCCTCACTGCCTTGGGCTGAGACAAACTCCAGACTGCAGACAGGTGGATCGGCTTCTCTGAGCTTTTGTTGCCTCCTTGGAAAGTATGGACAATCACCTTGACCTCAGAGGACATGAAGAATAGACTGAGGTAATTCTGGGAGAACTACTGGACTGCACAAGACATTCCAGGAATGCTAATGCCTTCGCTCCTCTGAGCTCAGGCACCCAAACTGTTGCCCCTTCAGACCAAGCAAGAGACCCCTAAGTCCACCTGCCTCCGCCTGCCACCCTCCAGGGGAAAAGAACTCAGTGGTGAGGCCGAAAGAGTCCCTTTCACAAACTCCTGCTGCTCACCTGTTTGTCTATTTGCTGGGAAATAAGGGGCTCAAAACACCTGTGCTGCAAACATATACATGGCTGCACACTGAGGTCCCTCAGGTGACAGTCACTAGGACACCATGGCAGGATTTGGCTGGTTGGAAGGGGAAGGTGCACAGAGTGCAGGGGGAAACCACAGCCAACTCCAGGCGACCTCAAGGATGTGCTGGATGTGAGGGATGTCCCGTGTGGATGCTGAGCCATTACTACTGTGGGGACAGGACGGAGACCCTGCCCCAGGGCACCAGTGCCACTACAGGGCAGCTGGAGACTAGAGGTCAGAATCTACCTGTGCCTTGGGGCATGGTGTCACCTAATAAGCCATGCCAATGAGGACACTGAGCACCCTGCTTGGAGTGGCCGTGGACTCCAGAGGCCAGCCCCAGCTCTTCACCTGTGTAAGGAAACCTTTCACTCTCCCTTTGGGGCAGTAGGTGGTCTCCAGAACATGTATGAGATTAAATTCCTGCCTCCCTGGTGCATGGGGGCAGAGCAAGATTTGTTTCACTCAGAAAAACAAAGATGTGGGCTGGGCACAGTGGCTCACACCTATAATCTTAGTGACTCCGAAGGCAGAGGCAGGAGGATCACAAGTTTGAGGCCACAGGCAGCCTGCTTAACTTAACAAGACTCTGTCTCAGGATAAAAAACAAAAAATGGACTGAGGGTGAAGCTCGGTGGTATAGCGCTTGCAAGGTGTGTCCAAGGCCCCAGGTTCAACATCCAAGTGCCAAGAAAAAAAAAAAAAAAAAGAAAGATAAAAAGAAAAATAAAGATATATGGTTATATGTGGGAAGTGCTGGAATGGGTGGGTGGTTGTTCATTTTTTTCCCCACCACAATGACACTAAAGTACAAAAAGTGATGCGGCCTTATGTTGTAAATTCATAACCAGAGTCTCTGTGCTGTGTCTAGACAGAGGTAGCCCCATAAGCACACATTAGGGCAAATGAAACTTGAACTGTGCACAACCTATACAACTGTTCACAACAGCGTTACCATAATACCCCTGGATAGTGGACTGCCCAAACCAGTAACCTCTAAACATGGGCTAACTCTGCTTCTGAGCAAGAAGTTTTAGATAACTTTTTTTATCACAAGTATGGATCCATTGTAAGGAGGCCTTGGACCACATACAAATTATACCTCTGGAAAGACCAGGCATTTGGGTCAGTTTGCAGCCTATCACGTGGGCTGAGATATCCTTAGAGTTATCCTTAGTGTCCCTCTAGGTACAGGGGCTGGCCCTCATTTGTCTTCGAATGGACACAAGGACAACTGGGGCGCTGGAGAAAATATCTGCACCCTAGCTGACCTCTGGGCCTGGAAATTCCAGAGCTTGGCCAACCTATAGCAAAGTAGGAAGATGTGCTGGAGGTGAGCTCGGGGGAGCAGCCCGGGGGCCCGCCAGGTTGGTTCCCAGGGCAGGGAGGGCACGCACACTCCCTGGCTGTGGGCACGGTGCTCCTTTGCTGGGCCAGAGACCACTGTTTGTAGGTGCTGTCCAGGGCATCCGTGGTGATGGCATTGTGCTTCCCGAGAGAGCCGAGGTAGATCACTATGTCCTCCACCTCCTGGCTCTTCAGAGGGACTCCGATCTGAGGAGACAAGGGCGGGCAGGAGGCCAGCAGCTCCCTCCAGACAGCCCACCCTGGTGGCCAGGCCCTGCCAGCCTGGCTCCACCCTCCAACCCCCCTTCCAGTTTCATCCACAGCCACTCCCAGCTCACATCAAGGTCCCTGCCACAGGAGCTCAGAGTCCTGGCCAGCTCCCTGCACTTCCTCTCCCTCTGCCTTTGTCCAGTCTGTTGCCCCTCTCTGCCCGAGAAACTCCCATCCTTCCTTCAAACCCCAGGTGAGATATGCTGCCCTCTTCACCGAGTCAGTTAGTGGGCTCCCACCCAACCTTATCCCAAGCTCACCGACAGCTTTTACCACGCAAGAAAGAATGATTTCACATGTCCATCATCCTTGTCCACAAGCTGCCCTTAACTAAAACAGGATCAGAAATGGCACACACCTTACTCTGTTAAGGATGATGAGCAACTTTGGTGGCGTGTAATGCTTGCCAGCAATATTGAATGGAAGAAAAGCTTTCAGTTTCTTTAGACAACAGTCATTGCTCACTGAACTTTCCTTAAATAGGATCAGAACGCTCCTGATGCTAAAGGTTTTAATATTTATTTCTTTGGCTATTATGGTGAACGACCCTTTAATTTTTGTTTTAAATGCTTTGGAATGTTTAGATAATTACATATCATAAATGTGAAAACTGATGACTTAACACAGCAAAAGATGTAGGTGCCAATTTCCTAACTGTTTTAAAGGTATCTTGTATTCAAGGTATATAAAACTTTGATCTATCTAGACCATTAAGCTTTTTTTATAAAAGGTCAGAGAGGAAGTATTTTAGGCCTTTGTCATTGTAGCATAAAAGCAGATATAGTCTATACCTACTTGAACAAGTAAGGCTGTGTGAAATAAAACTTTAAAAATAAAAGATGAAGCCAGGCGCAGTGGTGCACGCCTGTAATCCCAGTGGCTCGGGAGGTGGAGGCAGGAGGATCGAAAGTTCGAGACCAGAGGCAGTCTGCGTAATTTAGCGAGACCCTGTCTCAAATAAAGTAAAAAAATGGGCTGAGGGCACAGCTCAGTGGTCCAGCACTTGCAGAGCATGCAGGTGCGAGGCCCTGGGTTCAACCCCTAATACCGCAAAAAAAAAAAAAAAAAAGATGACAGATGGGATTTGACTCATGGGACATAGCTTGCAGACCCTCTGCTAGACCAATAGAACCTTCTGTGATGATGGAAATGTTCTACATCTGTGAGGTCCAATAAAGGAAACACTTGCCACAAGTGACTTTGTATGTGTGTGCGTGTGCACGTGTGCGCATGCGTGTGTACGTGTAGTGCTGGGGATGGAATCCAGGACCTCGCACATGCTGTGCAAGTATTCTACCACTGAGCCACACCCCTAGCCCCACATGTGACTTTATTTTATTTTTTAATTTTTTGAGACAGGGCCTTATTGGGCAGCCCTAACTGGCCTCAAACTCTTGATCCTCTTCCCTTAGTCTCTCCTGTGCTGGAATTACAGGTATGCGCCACCGTGCCCAGCCACATGTGACTTCTGAGCAGTTGAAATGTGGCTGGTATGACTGAGGAATTGGATTTTGAATCTCATTTATAACCAAAAGACATCATTAAACAGCCAGGGAAAGGGAAAGTGTAGGCCATGGCCCAGCGCCATGGGCATCACTGGGAGCTGGTAGGAAATGCAGCACCTCAGGCCCTGCAGAAGTACTGAGTTGAAAGATCTGCATGGGCTCTGTACACCTGCAAGAGAGACATTCTGGAAGGTTCTGGACTGAAGGCCCAACTCTCTATTGGCTCAGACCTGGGGGCTCATAGGTAAGAGATTCGTCAGGCAGCTCATTGGTTTGGGTTTTCTAGCTATGCTGAGGGTTAAACCCAGGGCCTAAGGCATGCTCAGCCCGAGCTCCACCATTGAACTACACCCCTGGCCCTGTGTGGGGTCTTTCAAGGTCAGACTGCTGCAGGGGTGGTTTCCAGGGCCTGATCTGGCCACGGCGCCCATGTTTTCCAGTCTGGATGTACAAGTGTGTGGCCAGTAGTCTGAACTGTGTCTAGCTTCCAGCAGATCCAACCTGGGGAGGGGCAGAGGGGGCTGCAGTGCCTCCTGCCCGCCTGGGCCAGGCAGAGGGGCTGGCACTTACTGCCTTCAGAGCCAGGATGAACTCCTCCCTGGAGATGTTCTGGTTCTCGCCCCGGTCCGCCTTGTTAAATATCTCCAGGATCTTGAGTTTGCGGTTGCGCAGGTAGGAGTACAAGACCGACAGGGCCGGGGGCTTGGGCAGCCGGAGCTGGGGCACCTTTCGGTGGGAGACTCGAGGGGCTTTTTTCTGGAAGAGGAGAGAGCGGGGCAAAGGGGGAAGGTCAAGGGAGATATGCCGAGATGCAGTCCCCCCAAATACACACCCCTTCCTGGAGCCAGGCCGAGTTCCTGCTTCTGCTTTGCCCCTACCGGGCCTCCTGCCCGGAAGATCTCTCCTTTTTGTGTCTACCTAATCCCACTCCTCCAATTCCAGGTCAAGAGAAAGTTCTGTAATAATAACGCTCCTCACCTGGGTGTAGCGCTGAGCAGCTTACAGAGGGCTGTCCTGTCCCCTAGTGGGTTGCTCCTCTGTGCTCTTGAGGTATGTGAGTCCCCCCTCTGTTAATGGCTTGTAGCAAACTGCAGCATCGTTAGTGGGATGTGTTCACCTCCCCCACTAACATGCCAGCACCTCGAGAATAAGGTGTTTATTTAACTACATCCCCGTCTCCTGCCCCTGTACTGAACAAAGCCCCAGGCTCTAGGCAAAGAGGCAGTAATTGTTGAAGGAACCAAGGATACTGTTAATTAGGTATTTTTCCACCTGCAAATGAGGAATGAGACTCAGAAAGGTGAAGTGATTTGCCCGAAGTCACCCAGCAGGCGAGCAGTGGAGCTGAGTTTCTAACCCAAGTCCAGTGCTTATTCACAGACCCTGTGTCACAGGCAGAAAAGGGGGTGTTAGACTCATGAAATCTGAGTTTTGCCTACAACAACCACAAGAACTGATCCTGAAGTTTCTGGGCCAGCCAACCCCACCAGCCCCAGTGAGACTGCAATCATTGCAAAAATGTCAGACATTGATTGAGTGCTCACTGTAACCCCAGCACAATGCACTTGGTGTAAATTAATTTATTTAGACATCACAGTGATCCCCTGAAGGCAGGGCCAGTGTTTATCCCCATCTTATGGATGAGGACGTTGAGGCTGGGATCATACAGCTAGAAATTATTGGAGTGTTTCAACCTAAGTTATTGGCCCTCTCATCCTAACTTTACCTGAATTAGGAGAAGTTTCACAAGTTGGTACAGCAAGGAAATGTCACAGAGGATAAGGAGTTGGTACTGATTCTGCCATTCACCACCTCTATCAATTGGGACAAATGGCTGGCCCGTCTGAGCTTCTATTTTCACATCTATTTTCACACCTTTCTCCTGACCTCCCAGCTGTGACCCTTCCTCTAGGTCTGTGAGCCCTGCTCAGCACATATAGACCCCGGCAGGCAGGGGTCCATGAGCACAGGGAGGGCGCCGTAAGGTGGATCATCAGCAATGACCCCTGCTCAGGTGCTTTTGTGTGTTTATTTGAGACAGACGCTTGTTATGTAGCCCAGGCAGTCCTAGAACTTGCTATGTAACCCATGGCTTCAAAGCCACGATCCTCCTGCCTCAGCCTCCCAAGTACTGGGATTCCAGGCTTGCGCTACACCCAGAACTGGGGCGGGGGAGCTTTTCACATATGACCCCAAACTCTCCGACTTTTCCTTTCTGGGACTGAGCCTTCTTCCCCAACCTGGGGTGGGGGCCATTGTCAGTGACTCATTCTGACACACAGAACATTGTGGGAGACTAGTGTGGAACTTCCAGACAGATCTTCAGAGACAAGGTCATAATAACACTGCAGCCTCCTCCTTGTGCTCTTTCTTGGATGGCCGGCCCAGGAACAGTTGGTGGTCACATCAGGCAGATGAAGCATCCCTGGGGGAGGCACTGAGGCCTCCCGTCAACAGTTATGTGGGTAAGTGGCTTGGAAGCAAATCCTCAGGCCTCAGGCAAGCCTCAGGCCACCCTCTGGACTTCAGCCTCATGAGACTAAGTGAGAGCCACCCAGCTAAGCTGCTCTCTGATTTCTAAGTCTCAGAAAAAATTGTGCAATAATGAGTCTTGTTAGACAGATGCAGTGCTGCATGCCTGTAATCCTAGCAACTTGGGAGGTGGAGGCAGGAGGATCACGAATTTGAGGTCAGAGGCAGCCTGCACAACTTAGTGAGACCCTGTCTCAAAATAGAAAGTAAAAAGTGGATTGCTGATGTGACTCAGTGGCAGAGCACTTGCAAAGTATGTGCAAAGGCCCTGGGTCAGCACTGTAGTACTGGGAAAAAAGAGTATTGCTGCTTTAAGCCACTTTGGGATATTTGTTATACAACAATAGATAACCAATACACTTCCTTTTCAGGACTTCCGTTTGCTCCTATGTGAAATGGGTGAACCAACCCTGTCCTGCCTAGTCCAAGGGAACAAAATGACACCATATCCCTAGAACTTTCAGTGTCTTCATCTGGCCTGTGGGTTCCCTCACCTTGGTGGCTCTGGGGGTTGTCAGGAGATCCATCATCCGGGTGCCATGCTCCTCCTGGGTCATGTCTAAGACCTTGGCCTCTGATGATGTGATGCTGGGCTTGTTCTTCAGCCACCTCTTCACATCGCCAAATGAATGCAGCTCCTTCCGGAAGCTTGCCCTCTGGCTCAGCCAGGTCTTCATGTCCACTGGTTGCTCTCGGATATTTTCAACTTCCAAGGCCTTGAAGCTGGGGATAGGCTGCAGGGGAGCCTGGGGTTGGGGTGTGGGGCAGATGGGCACCTGATCCTGCCTGCAAGGCACCATGATGATCCGCCGGCGGCTTTGTGGCAGCGGGAGGTCCTGCTTCAACCTCCTGAAGCAGTGGGAAATGACCAGTTCAGGATCGAAGACAGGGGACTTGTTGATGTTCTCATCCTCTGCTGAAGTCTGAGACTGGCAGACCCCTTGGGAGAAGAGGGTGAAAATGTAAGTTCCGACCTGGGCACAGTGGAGCACGCCTATCATCCCAGCAACTTGGGAGACAGAGGCAGGAGGATCACAAGTTTGAGGCCAGAGGCTGCCTGTGTAACTTAACGAGACCTTGCCTCAAAATAAAAAGTAAAAACTGGGCCGGGGGTGTAGTTTGGTGGCAGAGTGTCCTGGGTTCAGCCACCTGGTACAAACAAACAAACAAACAAATAAATAAAAATGGGCTGGAGGTGCAACACAGTGGAGGAGCACTTGCAAAATATGTGTGAGGTCTTGGGTTTCACCCTCCAGTACCACACACACACACACACACACACACACACACACACACACACACACAGGTGAGCTCCCTTCTGGAAGAAGTCCAAAGGAAGCCAGGAAGGAAAAATGCTTTAGCACGAGGCTGGGCATCAGGATCCCTTCTGTTCCCCACCTGGCTTCGTTATTGCCTCACAACAAGAAGTAACATAACGTCATCTAATGTGACCGGCAGCCCCAATGGCAGGCAGGAAGCGGAGGGCTTTACATGCTGCCTCTGGTCAAATCCTCTTCCCCTCTAGCCCCCAGTCCTGCCTGACAACCAGTGTGGCTCTGAAGGGTGGCCCTATGGCTCCGAAGGGTGGTCCGGTGGTGCAGAGTTGCAGGGTGCCTGTCAGAGCAGAGGCTTTGGAGCCTGCGAGAACGAGCGCTCCAGCCTGAGTCCCCACACTGCCACCTGCTGGCTGCACAATCTTGGGCAAGTCTCTTAGACTCTCTGGGCCTGTTTCTTCATCTGAAGATAATGAACGTACCTACTTATTGGGTGGTAGAGATGTTTAAAACCAGTCAGCTCATATCAGAGTTGCCTCATATGTAATACGTGTGCTCAGTGTGTGTGTGTGTGTGTGTGTGTGTGTGTGTGTGTGTGTGTGTGTGTGTGTGTGTGTGCTGTCCACCCTTTACCCATTTTGAACCCTTCTCTGGCTTTCCATAACCCTCAGGATAGACTTCCACGACCTTCCTCTGCCAACCTGTCCTGCTTTACCACTTGCCTCTCTTTCCTTGCTGTGTCCCATGCACATAGCCCTCCTCCTCAGCTTCTAGGCCTCAGACCAAGTGTCACCACTCCAGCCTGCAGTCTCTGTTACAGCTTCTGTCATCTCTGCATCACTGTCACAGTCACATATATCTAGGGTTGCAAATTGATGGTCCTCACGCTGGATGCAACTTGAGGTCCTGTTTTGTTTGACACATAGCTTCAGAATGTCTCAGTTTGAGTTGCTTTAGGCCCGGGTGTGCCCTCTCCAGCTTGCTGCAGTCTCCACCATTCCCTATTGCCTTGTATGCTCTTTAAGCTCCTGTCAGACGCCAAGTGCAACGGGTACATGTCTGGAATCCTGGACTTGGAAGGCATCCTGGGCTACATAGTGAGACCTTGTCTCAGAAAATCAAAAGAAGAAGAAAGAAAGAAAAAAGAAAGAAGAAGAAGGAAACAAAAGCCCTAGGTTCAGGCAGACATTTGCATTTTAGAGCCGTAGTGCAATGACTTGGTTAATGTTTACTTTTTCCAATAAACTGAGCTCTATGAAGGCTGTGACCTTGTCTCTCTGTTCCCTATGAGACCCCTGTCACCCCCATAATGCCTACCTATAATGAGTACTCTGCAAATAGCTGGCAAGAGAATGAATGACAAATGTGCAGGCTTCTGAGGTTTAAGCTCTGATTGTACCTATTTTACAGATAGGGATGCTAAGGCCCAAAGAGACCTCAGGCTACACAGTTGATCAGTAGCAGAGCTGGGACATGAACTCCAGTTTGCTTTTCCCCAGAGCCAAACTCTAATGCCATGTCTTGCCAGTACCCAAGGCTGTCACCTAATGCACTGAGCCTCAAGCCCTTCATTTCTAAAATGGTATAAACTCTGCTCTGTTGACCTCCCAGCATTGCTACGAAGATCAAATGAGATAACAATGAAAGTGTTCTGAAATCCAGAAGGGATATGACATGATTATCGAAAATATCCTTTTCCTCCTGCCTAAAACACATCCATGCTCCCAACTGTCTCTAGAATAAATAAAGTCCAAGTTCCTTTTATATTTTTTCTTTTTTCTGTGGTACTGGGGGTTGAACCTAGGGCCTCATGCTTGCATGCTTTGCAAGTGCTACACCACTGAGCTGTACCCCCAGGCCCCCCTTTTTTTTCACTTTTTTTTTTTTTTTTTTTTTTTTGAGACAAGGTCTCGCTAAATTACACAGACTGTCTCTGGTCCCGAACTGGTGATCCTCCTGCCTCTGCCTCCCAAGTTGCTGGCATTACAGGCGTGTGCCACGGTGCCTGGCCAGTCCAAGCTCGTTAACCTGGCCCAGTTGGACCACCCACCCCTGCCTGCTTCTCTACTTTCTCTGGCTCCTTCTTTTGCTGCTTCTCCCTCCCGCTGTATTTGTGCCCAGACTGATCTGACTGGTCCCCTGCACCTGCACACCCCAGCACACACGAACCCTCCCTCGGAAATGCTCTCCTCTCTCCTGCTTCACCTGATCGTCCCCCACTCCTCCTTTGAGACTCAGCCCTTGAGGTCCTCGAGTTCCATCTCTTGTGCCCCTCTGGGTCCCCACAGCCTCCACGCTCAGCCCCATCATAGCCCATGCTCCTTAGTTCTCCTGTGTCCCTGGTACCCTGCCTGGCACAAAGTGGGCATTCAGTGCATTGGTTACGATGCTCATGTGTCCTTTTCACATTCAGAAAATGAATACATGCATCGATAGGAGAGGAGTAAGCACTTCTAACAACCCACAGATCATTTCTTTGACAACAGGAAAGTGCATTTCCAGCACAGGATGAGAATTCAGCCCTTCATAAGACAGTATTTGCTGAGGGTCCCCCAGGGCCCAGCACCCTGGCAGGTGCACATCCAAACAAGGTGGGGAGTCCACCCACAGCGAACCAGGATGGACTGAGGCAGGGCAACCAGAGGGGTGGCCAGGTGCTCTCAGCTGGGGGAGAAGCACTGACTGAGGGGCCTGGGAGGTCATTGAGGAAGAGATGCCACTCACGGGCCCCCAGAATGGCTGGGACTCAAGGGGAGGAGGAGCCAGCATGGGGAAAGAACAAGGGCACAATTTAGGGATTTCAGGGTCACCAAACAGTTTTGCAAGTTGGAAGCACATCATGTATGAAGGAGGAGGTTAATGGGATATAAGATTGGCATGATCCCAGATGTCAGGCTAAGGGATTTAAACTTTATCCTGTGGACTATGAGAACGTGTTCAAAATATGCTCCTCGCTGGTCTTGCCACATCCACTGTGCCTCCCTAGATCCCCAATTCATATTCTGTCCTTAGCCGAGTCTTTTTTTTTTTTAATTTTTTCAGTACCTGGGGGATGGACTCAAAAAAGCCTCATGCATGGTAAGTGAGTGCTCTACCACTGAACTGAACCAGACTCTTTTTATTTTCCTTTTTAAATTTTGAGACAGCATCTCACTAAATTACAGGGTGCCTCTGGCCTCAAACTCAAGATCATCCTGCCTCTGCCTCCTAAATTGCTGGGATTACAGGTGTGTGCCATGGCACCCTGCTCAGAAATCTTTTTAAATACAAAACTGGATCTTGTTACCCCACCCCCATTTGGAATCCTTCAATGACTTTTTAGCACTTTCTCTTTTCCTTTTCTTCTTTATTTTTGAGACAAGGTCTCACTATGTAGACTAGGCTGGCCTCCAATTTGCAATCCTCCTGCCTTAGCCTCCTGAGTGCTGGGATTACAGGCATAGCCACCATACCTGGCTTCTTAGTGGTCTTGGGCTCAGTAACTCCTCCCACAGCCCCTTGCTCTCTCCTTCCTCACTCTCTTCTCCTCCCCACCCCTAGTGATTCTGCCTGTGCTGGCTCCTTCTGGTTCTGTTTTCCCATTTGGTGCAACATCTGAAGGGCATGGTATTCCCCAACGCTTCCCTTGCCTGGGTCCTTCACATCCTATGGTTCGTAGTCCAAATATCACCCCCAGACCACCGTTTTGCAGCCTGCCTATCTACCACTCCTTGAGGAGCTTCGTTCTAGTGCTCTTTGGGGTCCATCAATAGGAAAGTGAGGTGGGTGCCTATAGCAACAGAGGCTGCATCGTATAGTCAAGGGTTGTTGTTGTTAGGTGCCGTCGAGTCAGTATCCGACTCATAGCGACTCTCTGTACAACAAGGGAAACACTATTGTCAGTGCTTCTCTGCTGTTTGTAGGGTTTTCAATGGCAGATTGATTTTTGGGAGGGGATTGCCAGGTCCTTCTCCCAAGCCTACAGCTTCTGGTGTTCCCTGGTGGTCTCCCATCCAGGTACTAACCAGGCCCGACCCTGCTTAGCTTCCGAGATCTGATGGGATCAGATGCCACAGAGCTGTGGTTGCAGGCATAGTCAAGGGTAGGGGCTGTGAAAACATTGCCGTGGGATTGGGGAGGAAAGTTCTCAGAGTCTCATCCCCTGCCTAGGTGAGGGACTCTCCAATGCCACTGGTCGACTTTGCTTCTGTTTGTATTCCTCTGGAGACATGGGGCTCTCTGCTTAACATTGTGGACCCCTGACTGACTGCCAGAAAATACTCCCATATGCTGACCCAGGACTATTTTCTATTCCTTGTTCCTAGCTAGTCCTCTCATTGATGCCCCAGAAACCACACTTGCTCACACTTTATTGAGAAAGCCCAGGGCTGTCTGGAGATGATTCCCCTCTTTCTTGAAATTCTCATCTTGGCTTCTGACTCACATTTCTCCCTATGTCTCACCTCCCATCTCTGCCACTATTCTCTGCTCCTGTCGTCCTGTCCACCTGTGAAATGCTACCACTTTCCAGGCTTATGCTAGCACCTCTTCTTTCTTCCAATTTCTCCTCTTGTGTGCTCATGACCCTCCATAAGTCAATATTTATGACTTGGAATTGGCTTCTATTTTCTACGTTCAGTTGCTTTGAAAACATTTCATTTGCGTGACTTACAAGGATTTTATTTTATTATTTTATTTTATTATTATTATTATTTTTTTTGCGGTACTCCGGATTGAATCCAGGGCTTCACGCTTGCATGCTTTGCAAGTGCTGTACCACTGAGCTGCACCCCCAGCTCCCCCCCCCTTTTTTTTTTTTTACTTTTTGAGACAGGGTTTTGCTAAATCACGCAGATTGCCTCTGGTCTTGAACTTGCAATCCTCCTGCCTCTGCCTCCCGAGCCGCTGGGATTACAGGCATGCACCACCGTGCCCAGTGATTTACAAGGGTCTTAAGCTCAGAAATTAGATGTTAACCCAACAGAGACTGAATTTGCTTCCATGCTCCTGTCCCAACCTAACCAGATCCTCCAGATGTGTTCCTTATCTCCATGAAAGGCACTCCCACCCACCAGAGCCCTGAGCTTCCAACCTGAGTATCAGGTCTGATTGGTCCTGTATTCAGCCCCCAAGGCCCTGTAGTTCCCTCCACCCTGGCCCCTTTCCCTTGCTAGCCAGTGGATTTGGCCTGGGCATCTGACAGGCCCAACTATGTGCCTGAGAAAGGTGGCCAGGGGCTCTGGCATACCCCATCCTCCACTGGACATTAGTGTGTCTGGTATTGGAGAGGAGGCATCTTGAGGGGAACTTTGGTCTTCAAAGCTCTAGATCTCCTCTCCCACACCCAACACTCTGAGACAGCCGAAGCAGTCTCAGCTTTTGCTGACTGCTCCCAGTGCCATCCTGACACGCCCACCAGCTTCCTTATCTGCTGGTTTACAAGATTGTCCTATCTGGTTCCTTCTGACTCTCATGGCATTTTGAGAGACACTAGGGCTACCAGCAGTTTCCTGATACACCAGGGCCTCTGCGCATGCTGTTCCTTTGCTTGAAATGCTTTTCCGCCCCCTTTTGGAGTGGAGGACTCCTGTTTACCTCTTAAACCCCAGTGTAAAGATCTCTTTCAAGAGGCTGGAACTACTACTCCATTCCCCATACATTGAGCAGATTATCTTACTCTTGGTTGTCATGCAGCACCCGCACTTTCTTATTCTGTAATTATCTGTTTACCTCCGTTCTTCACCTCTGAAGATGTAGTGCTTTCCCAAGAACTTGACCCGGGGCAGACTGGCAACTGAAGATTGAAGACAGCAGTCTCTTCCATGCCCGCTCTTCTGTATGGAACGCTTTAGTGTCCGCTGGAGAAGCAGGCCAAGCCTGAGGGCCCCAGACACTAAAGTTCCAAGCCAGGAAAGTTGGCCCACTCCTCCAAGTAGGCGGGGACAGTAAGTGTACATGACCTACCTTACTCCCTGGCAACTCCTCACCCAGAAAGCCCACGGCACAATGAGATCTCCGGCCTGCCCTTGCCCTTGCCCTCGCCCTGCTTTCCCGCAACTGTGTGGCCTTGAGGGCTTCCTGCAGATGGCGCTCTGCAGGAATAAGTCTCCAGACTCACCGAGCAGCGCCAACAGGTTTTCGTGCGTTTCTTCTGGATTATCCGCGGTTGTGGCGCTGGGAGAGAGAGCCAAAGAATGTGTCCACGTGTGTGTGGCCATGTGTGTTTGCTTGAGTGCGTGTGCCGGGGGACTAGAAAAACAGCAGCTCGGAGTTTTAGGAAAGGCGCTCAATTTGCAGGGCCGGCAAGCAATCGGTTGTCATGACTACGGAGGCCCCGTTCTGATTGGCTGAGCGCCATCACGTGCCTGGAGGAGGGCGTAAACCTGCGGTCAAGGTCCTGTTGATCCCAGGTCCTTTTGCTCTATCTGGTGCTGCTAAGGAAATCACATCTGCGCTCAGTTAATAAGATGGCCCTGAATGCAGAGAAAAAATAATCAAAAAGCCAGTTTCTCTGTAAACTGTAGGATCTCAGTAGATAGCCACATCTTTAGTCCTCCGTTTTCGCAAAGAATAGGTCCTGCCTCCCCGGATGGTTTTGGGAACCCAAGTAAGGCACGACCGAATAGAGGCAAGGTATTTGGTATGCTTTGTCCCTCTACGACAATGTTGTGGCTTGGAATTATAGAACCTGAGAACTAGAGTATTAATAATAACTCCATGAAGTGTTCATCAACTGATAAGATATATTAACCACAAAAAGGAATGAAGTACTGACACATAATACAACACAGAAGAACCTTCAAAACAGCAAGCTAAATGAAAAAGAAAAAAAAAAAAAAGACCCAAAAGGCCACTTGTTGTTGATTCTGTTTATATAACATGCTCAGAATAGGTAAATCTATAGACACAGAAAATAGATTAATGGTTACTAGGGGATGGAAGAGGTAAGGGAATTGGGGTTAACAACTAACAGGAACGGGATTTCTCTTTGGGATAATGGATAATGGAAATGTTCTGGCATTAGGTAAAGAGTGGTGGTACAACATTGTAAATGTATTAAAACCCACTGTTTGTCTATCTGTTTGGTCTTGTTTTGTTTTGGTGTGTGTGTGGTGCTGGGGATGGAACCCAGGGCCTTACAAATGCTAGACAAACACTCTACCACTGAACTATATTCCCAACTCTAAAATGGTTAGTGAATTTTGTGTGTTTTGTCTCAATGAAAAGTTAAAAACAACAAAAAACCCAAAACAGAATGCTGCATACTCACTCTGCTGCTGCTGTTGTTAGCTGGCTTGGAGTCAGCTCTGACTCATAGGGACCCTGACAGGGTTTTCAATGGCTGATTGTTTTGAGATTGCCTCGTCCTCCTGTTTTTGTGGTGCTGGGGATTGAATCCAGGTCTTCAGAGTGTGAAGCTCTACCAACTGAGCTAAACCTCAGCCCCTACTCTGTATTGCTGCTGTTGGTAGGTGCCAGGAGTCGGTATCCACCTCATACCCACCCTATGTACAACAGGTGGAACACTATTGTCAGCTCTTCTCTGCTATTTGTAGGGTTTCCAATGGCAGATTGGTTTTGCGGAGTGAGTTGCCAGATCCTTCTCCCAAGCCTACAGCACCTGGTGTTCCCCGGCGTTCTCCTATCCAAGTACTAACCAGGCCCAACCCTGCTTAGCTTCCGAGATCTGACGGATCAAATGCCACAGTGCTATAGCTGCAGGCACTGTGCTAGACACCACCTTTTACTGAGATGCATTATTTCTGTGGCCCTCAACCACCATAGTCATTTATTCAGATCATCGCCTGGGCCATAGTAACACAGCACTCTTGCATATAGTCATCATTTAAGCACTTATGTGTATGAACTTACAATAACCATGTGAGCAAGGCAACACCATTTGAGAGATAAGGAAACAGGTCAAGCAACCTTATTTGTAGCAACAGGGAAGAACAAAGCCTGGAAACTCAGCAACCAGGCTGTGGTGTGCACTCCCCTGTGAGAGCCCACCTCCAGGTCCACAGTGTCCGGGAAGATACAGGTGGCTGGGTTCTGTCAGCAGGTCCTGCCACATAGCCATAACCAATACCTGAAGCCTAATGAGCTTGCCCTACCCTCCAACACTGGCTGTGGTCCAGGGTTTAGAGACCCCTTTATACTCTTAGCTCCCATGTTGGGGTGTCTAATCCTGACACCTTAACTCTTTCGTTCCCTTCCACTTATTATGTGTGCCGTTCTCTCCTCTGGTGAGGATCTCCAGAGCCTTTCCATCTTTGTGTCCTTCCCCAGCACAGTGCTTTGTTCCTTCTGAATGTTACTGAGATGTTTGTTAAATGAAAATGTAGTGCGTTATGAAGCAGATGTTTGTGGGTTTTTTGGGGGGTTGGGATGGGGGTCAGTTTTCCTCTTCTCTGGTCAAAATCCATCCCTGTCTAAAAAGAAACATTTGCTCCCCAAAGTGAAGCAACTAACTGGCCCTGGGTCACACTGCACCTACTTCTGTTTACACTCTGTACAACAATGAAGTTTCCCAAACAACTGATTAAATTTTCAAATTAAATCTTAAATGGCAATTGGTAATTGAGACTTAATCATTTTTTTTTTAATGAGTGAGTTCTTTCTAAGGTGAATGTTTCAGTATTGGAAACACAATACTATAATCCTGCAATAAAAATGGTATAAAACATAAAAGGTCCCATTCTCCAAGTAGAAGACGAAATACGGTTTCATGAAAGGATCAAGGTCAAGCGTGAGCTGAAATGGAGCCACAGGCAGGTATTTACATTATCACATGGACGCTAGGGTCAAATCTACAATTCCTAAGGGCCAGTGTGAAGTTGTCAAGAATACATGATGCCAAAGGACTCTTATTTTTTAGGTTAGCTTTTTTTTTTTTTTTAATAAAAAGCTTTATTAATTACCTGCTCAATATACTTTGTAATACCTTTTATTACTTTCTATGTCAATTTTTTTCTTTTTTGCAGTACTGAGGAGTTGAACTCATACATGCTTTGCAAGTGCTCTACCACTGAGCTATACCCCCAGGCCATTTTTTACTCTTCTATCTTGAGGAAGTCTACAGCTGTACCACACTGTCATCCAATTCTGTCAGATCTTGAAAGCTAAGCAGGGTCAGGGCTGGTTAGTATTTGGATGTGAAGACTCCTGGGAATACTGGGTGCCGTAGGCTTGGAGAAGGTCCTGGCAGCCCACTCTGGAAACAATCAGCCATTGAAAAGCCTATGAATACCAGAGAAACACTGACAATAGTGCTAGGCATGGCACAGTGTTGGGTAGTGTTCTGTCTGTTGTACATAGGGTTACTATGAGTCAGACTCGATTTGATGGTACCTAACAACATCTTAGGACAGGGTCTTGCTAAGATATGCAGGCTGCCTCTAGCCTTGAACCGGTTATTTTCCTGCCTCTGCATCCTTAGTCATTGGGATTACAGGCGTATGCCACCAAGCCCAGAGGAGTACTTCAATTCTTAAGAGCTCCATTAAGCACAATCAGGCACTTGTCTAGGCATATATATTTTAATTAGTCCAACAAGAAGTTCAGTGTGTATTAATGTGTGTGCCACCAGTGCATCTTTGTTACTGAATGTGCTAGAACATATCAATTGTATATTCTCAAATCTAACCCATACCCTTTCTAGAGTTTTAGCTTAGTTGGTAGAGTACTGCTCTGCACTCTCTTGAGGTCCCTGGTTCGATTCCCAGCACAAGAAAATGGGAAAAGGATGTGGCAATCCACTCCTGAGGCAATCCTGAGACAATGAGCCATTGAAAACCCAATGAGGGTCACTATGAGTCGGACATGACAGCACCTAACAACAACAACACAAAATTAGATGTGTATTAGAATCGTGCTCTCATGGGAATCCAATCTGCACTCCATTCTGTTCCACATCTGATTTTGTAGCCCTCTAAAACTCTTGAAAGGGTATGTATTAGAAGTGAGAATATACGGTATTTCATTAAATGGAAATGTGATGAGATATTATGAGTGGATGCTTGCCTTGGGGAGGAGGAGATATAATTTAACTTTTAACTTATACCTTATAAGTAAGATTTAGTAATTTAGGATATTTTGTTGGCAATTTCTTTCTAGGGTAAATGTTCCAGTACTTGAACCATAATATTAAAATATCTGCAGTAACAATGGCAAACTCTTTGATTGATTTTTTGTATAACACTTGTGTACAGTAATATTTTTTATAGAAAGAGAATAGAAAAGTCTAATCTTTCCTTTAGCAGGGGTGATAGAAATCTGCCTTGTAGTATTGATATTTTTTTTCTGGGGAACAGTGGTACTAGGAATGGTAGAGAAACACTGATAGTGCTGAACATGGCACAGTGTCAAGACAGTGTTTCGTTCTGTTGTACTGAGGATCATTATGCGTCAGACCTGATCTGACTTAATGGCACCTAACAACAACAAACTAGGGGATTGAACCCAGGAACTCATGCTTGCTTTCTAAGCCCTCTACCATTTAGCTGCATCTCTAGTCCATTTTTAATTTTTTAAAAATTTTGAGACATGGGTCTCACTAAGCTATGCAGGTTGCCTCTGGTCTCAAATTTGTGATCCTCCTGCCTCTGTCTCCCAAGTTGCTAGGATTACAGGCATGTGCCACCATGCTCGGTGCCTATTAACACTTTAAAAAAGCATTTTTCATCTTCATATCACATTTCATTACTGGAAAAGTTGCATACATTTTTAGCATTGTTAGCACATATCAATTTATTTAAAAAATCTCAAAATTTTCAAGAACATTCAATGACAAAGATCCAGTGGTATACACATTAAAAAAATATGCAACGGGCCTCTAGTTGGACTAATTAGAATCTGTACGACTGGTGGCTGGTTATGTAGAATGGAGCTCTTAAAAAAGAAGTGCAAAGGAATGTATAAAAGACAAGTTTGAAAACTTTAAAGGGCTTTAAGATAGACTTAATTTTTCATGATTTTCCCAAAGCCAGTCATGATATTTATTTAACTTGTGGTCTTCAGGGTGCACCTAGAAGAAATACAACACATTAGGAGACAGATGCCTTATGTAAGTCAGTTACAAATACATTTTTAAAAACTTGGTCTTTAAAGGTTTGGTGGGGAAAGTATATCATGATAATACACTTGAATTATACAATAATCTTTAACCCAGTAGCATTCATGAATATTAAAAATCATACCTTATATTAGTTAAGGAAATCTTGCACAGTTTACAAACTATTTTCCAATTCAAAACTGACCCAGACAGGGAGAGGAAGTGGTGACGGCATGAGCCAAATATTAATTAATACCCCATTCTCTGGAAGGAGTGTATAGGCCCTGAGAGTTTAAATGGATTGCTTGGCTCACAGTGGATGGCTCTGGTGGAGCAGGGCAGGACCATTGACCTTCAGTCCTGGCTTGACAGGAACCTACTGACTGAATGCTTTAGGGAGAATCACAAGCTGTGAGGGCAGTGTACCAGGCCACCACCAGGTGCTAGGCTGCCATTAGGATGCAGAATGGGTGGCCACATTCCACAGAATGGTAGCTTGAGCAGGACCCAGTTACCACAAACAATGGTGTGAGACACCAGCAAAAACCCAGCAAGTGAACAATCTAAGCCTAAACCTGGCTGCTTTAGGGACGTCCTTTTTGGTTTTGGCGGCATTGGAGAGTTGAACCCAGGGCATTGTGCATGCCAGGCAAATGCTCTACCACTAAGCTGCACTCCAAGCCCCTTTTTTATTTTCTCTTTTGAGACAGGGTCATGCTAAATTACGCAGACTGTCTCTGGCCTTGACCTCATGATCCTCCTGCCTCAGTCCCCAGAGTAGTTGAAATTATAGGCGCGTGACACCACATTTAGCTAGTGTCATTCTTTTCACAAGAGGAAAATCACATCAGGTTTAGAGACAGAATATGAATGGGGAAAGACAGAAACAGGGCCGGAAGTGACACACTGATAGAGGTCAGTCAGAGTCCACGTCTAAGGGTCTTTGTGGACTTGGGGAGTGTCTGTGGATCTTCTCCTATGCCATCTGCTGCCCCTTGCACTGTGAACAAAACTGGTTGGGATTGTAATAGAACTGATGTTCAATAATTACTTTTAGCCATAAGTGGTGGACTTATTTTACCTCAGCGACAAAGGTGCTAGATGTATCACAGCTGGCAGTGGGCCTTACCTGCTTCCATTCATTGACGCAAAAAATCCGGTAAGAGTCATTGCCATATTTACCGATCCCATGAAGCTCAATTGGGTATTTCCACTGCTTTGTTAGATATTCATCTGAAAAACATCCCATATACGAGGTCAACCACCAGGAAAACACTTTCTCTAAACTTATGATGATGGGAGCAGGGTGAAAAGAAGGGTAGAGAGGGACAGGAAAGACTTCTTCTGAGCCACCCCAGTTATGATCTCTCTTCCTTCTGAATTCCTGATGCACTCTTGTGTTTCCGGCTGTAACCATCATTTCCTGTCATGCTGGCTAGACAGAGGTAGTGACTTCTTCCCTAATTCTGCCCACATGGCTTGCCAAAGACTTACTGCTTGGGTCAGTGGGAGAGTGTGGTTGGGGCACACGGACTGTTTTTAAATGCCTTCAATGCTTGAGCTGAATGATCTCTATTAATGTAGCATCCAAAGACATTAAAGTTTAAGGTGTGGCTGGGCACTGTGGTGAATGGCTGTAACCCCAGAGACTCAGAAGGTTGAGGCAGGATTGTTGAGTTTGAAGGCAGAGGCAGCTTACACAACTTCACAAGAACTTGTATCAAAAAAAAAAAAAAAAAAAAAAAGGGCTAACCATGGTGGCACACACCTATCCTTCCAGTGATTCAGGAGGTAAAGGCAGGAAGATTGAAAGTTTGAGGCCAGAGGCAGCCCACATAACTTAGCAAGATCCTGTCTGAAGATAAAAAATGAACAATGGGCTAGGGGTGCAGCTCAATGGTAGAATGCTTCCAAAAGCATGCATGAGGCCTTGGGTTCAATCCCCTAGGACCACAAAAATAAACAAACAAACAAAAGGGGGCTGTGGGTGAAGCTCAGTGGTAGAAAATTTGCCTAGTATGTGCAAGGTTCCCCCTAACTACTGCCAAAAAAAATGTTTAAGGTCTGGCTCTTTTAAATTGATACAATATGCTTTTCCTTTGGGCAACATACCTGAGAACTTGATGATGGTTTTTGCACGGAGGTCATAGAGACCAAGAGGCTTGAGAAGTTCTGACACATCTCTCCAGTCTGCTGTTCTTGCTACCTCAGCTGAAGGGTACTTCTCTAGAAACTCCCAGAGCACGGGTATTGCCATTTTGCCTGCGAAATACAATCAACTACACGATGACAAGCCTCCAGAAGGGCTGATTTCATGTTCAGGTACTTTCTCATGTAAAAATCTTATGCAGAAGTTTTGTTTGTTTAACCACTGATAAGCCATTATCAGCTGTGCTTGGTGGCAAATGCCTGCAATCCCAGCACCCAGGAGGCTAAGGTAGGATGACTGCTGCGTGTCCAAGGCCAGCCTGGGCTACATAGCAAGACTATCTGAAAAAAACTAAAACCGAACCAAACTGAAACAAACAAACAAAAAAACATTATTTTAAACAGCAGCCACTCAAGAGCCAATTATACATATCAACAGTGCTAATCTATTTGGCTAAAGAAATGGCCCAAATTACATTGAAACTGGCCTGGCATGACTTTTTTTTTTTTTGTGGTACTTAGGGGCTAATCCCAGGGCCTCACCACACATAATTTGCAAGTGCTCTACCACTAGGCTATACCCCCAGCCCATTTTTAATTTTTAATTTTGAGTCAGAGTCTTACTGAGTTACACAGGCTGCCTCTGTCTCAAACCTGCCATCCTCCTGGCTACACCTCCCGAGTTGCTGGGATTACAAGGCAGGAGCCTCAGTGCCTGGGATGACTTTAGTTTTTAAATAATCAGATCACTGGATAACTAGTTTATGTGCATACAGAATATAAGTACACACGATGAAAAAGAAATACTTTTAAACATGATAGAAAGAGGGGAAATGTTAATTAATTCATTTTCACTGATGAATAAAGCTAATTTGGAAGTAGGAAGTAAATGACAATCTGCTCCTTAAAGCTAAAAAGGCTGCTGGATGTCATCCAGTCTAATTTTCTCATGACTAAAGCTGAAAGGGGAAAGCCTTATCCAACATCACATATACTCAAAGTGGACCTTGAACTTAGGTCCCTTAACCAGTTCAGGGCTTTTTTTTTCTTTTTCTTTTCTGTTCTTTTCTTTCTTTCTTTCTTTCTTTCTTTTTTTTTTTTGGTGGTACTGGGGGTTGAACTCAGGGCCTCACGCTTGCATGCTTTGCAAGTGCTGTACCACTGAGCTGCACGCTCAGCCCTTTTTCTTACTTTTTGAGACAAGGTCTTGCTAAATTATGCAGACTGCCTCTGGTCTCAAACTTGTGATCCTCCTGCCCCCGCCTCCTGTGTTGCTGGGATTACAAGCATGTGCCACTGCATCCAACTGGCTTTTTCTCCTCACCACAGTCTCTAAAATGCAGACGAGGATAATCCACAAACCTGAGGTCCGATTGAGAAATATAGTCGCGATGAGGAGCTTCCATGGATCGTGGAAAAGTGTTTCTTGGACAAGATTAAAAGGTGAACGAGGTGGTGTCCATTTCTTAAAGGCCTTGCGTCGTGGGGGGCTAGGAGCTAAACAAACATACAGCATCAGCAATGCACACCTGAAACACACTTCAAATCTGATGTTTTGATTGGGAAAGGGATACCTTCTTTGTTATACTTGCGGGAAAAATACAGGCTTGTTTTCCTTTTTTCTATTTGTGTTCGTGGGATGGTATCTTCTGAAAAGGAAGAAGGAACAGTTTATAAAATGTATGGTTTATGGCATATGCCTGTAGTCCTAGCATATGGGAAGCTGAAGTGGAAAGATTATGCATTTGAAGCTAGCCTGAATTACATAGACAGCGAGTTCCAGGTTAGCCTACCCTACATAGTGTGACCCTGTCTCAAAAGGATTAAAAAAAAATCTATAGTTAGCTGTCGTTGTTGTTAGGTGCCATCAAGTTGGTGTCCAACTCATAGCGACCCTATGTACAACAGGTGAAACACTATTGCCAGTGCTTCTCTGCCATTCATAGGATTTTCAATGGCTGATTGTTTTTTGGGAGTGGATTGCCGGATCCTTCTCCCAAGCCTACAGTACCCAGTATTCCCAGGTGGTCTTCCATCCAAGTACTAACCAGGCCTGACCCTGCTTAGCTTCCAAGATCTGACAGGATCAGACACCATAGTGGTATGGCTGCAGGCCTGAAGAAAATTCAAGCATGCAAATGATAATAAAAATCCAACCACTATTATAAAGAAGGCCAGATATTAAGTACTTACATAAATTACCTATGAGCTAGGCATTATCTGATTTTATTTCTACTTTACAGATAAGGAATTGAGCCACATAGAAGCTAAATAAATTGCCCAAGACCAGAAAACTGATGTCAGAGCTAAAATTCAAATTTAGACAGTCTGGTTCCTAAGTCCATGCCCTTTCACTACTCGTTATGCTAGTGCTCTATATGTGGAGAGTTCATGATATTGAAAAATTGCAAACAGTATGGAACATTTTAACTTCTATTTGTACAATGAGGTCACTAAAATATTTTTCTTTTTTATTTATATATTTGTTTTTAGTTTTGAGACATGGTCTCACTGTGTAACTCAGACTAGCCTGGAACTCACTATGTGGCCCAGGCTGGCCTTGAATTTGTGTTGATTCTCCTGCCTCAGCCTCCCCAGTGCTAGGATTACAGGCATGCACCACTATGCCCAGCTCAGACATTTTTAAGGCTATATCAATAATATTTACTATGACATTAACTTCTCAATAAAAAGGTAAGATTCTACATATGATCCCAATTTTATAAAAATGTCCATATATATATGTTGTTGTTGTTGTTAGGTGCCATCAAGTCGTGTCTGACTCATAATGACCCTCATAGGGTTTTCAATGGCAGATTATTTCGGGATTGCCTTGGGAGTGGGTTGCCACGTCCGGCTCCCATTTTTGCGGGAGTGGGAGTCGAACTCGGGACCTCAGAGACTACAGCGCGGCGCTCTACCAACTGAGCTAAATCCCAACCCTACACATATATAGACATATGTAAATAGAGACACTAAGGAGTAAATCAAAATAGGATAATGGTTCGCGAGTGGTAGTTTTTCTTTTACTTCCTACACTTCCCCAAATTTCTGCAGTAAACATTTATATTTACCAAAATAAATAAATAAATAAATAAATAAGATAGAGACAAAAGGGAAAATGTAGAAAAACTCTATTTACTGGGATCTACTGTTATGAGACGTCTCAGATTTCTAAAATCATCATGCTTAATGTTCCCTCTAGCCATCCCCTCTAAATTTGAATGTCAGTTAATATTATCTTGCATTTGTATAGTATGAAGCTATATTTTTCACTTCTCATTTTATCTTATAATATTCTTGATGTGAAAAATAGGGGAAGTGAGGGTTGCTATTTCGATTTTACAGATGAAGAGATTAAGATTTAGAAATGAAGCATCTATCCCCAAATGGTAAGTGAAGTTGACTATACACTAGAACAAGCATCCAGGTCTCCAGATAATTGTTGTTGTTGTTGTTGTTAGGTGCCGTCGAGTCGGTATCCGACTCATAGCGACACTCATAGGGTTTTCAATGGCTGACTGTCTCAGGATTGCCTTGGGAGTGGATTGCCAGGCCCTTCTCCCATTTTTGCAGTGCTGGGAATTGAACTCGGGACCTCAGAGACTGCAGCACAGTGCTCTACCAACTGAGCTAAATCCCAGCCCCTCCAGATAATTAGTCCATGCTTTTTTGCTATTCTAGTTTGAATAGGTAAAGCCCAGCAGAAAATAAAAAATGGAGCAAAGGAAACTGCTCTCATTAGGTACTTGATAATGTTTTTCACAGGTTACTATACTAATCAGCCTCTTTTTTTTTTTTTTTTAATGATCCTTGGAGGTTGAACTCACGACCTCACACATACTTTGGAAGTGCTCTACCACTGGACTGTACCCCTAGCCCACTTTTTATTATTTATCTTGAGACAGGGTCTTGCTAAATTAGGCAAGCTGCCTTGGGACTCAAACCTGATTCTCCTGCCTCCTGCCTCTGCCTCCCAAGTTGCTAGAACTACAGGCTGAGCCACTGTACTTGGCTTAGTCTCTTTTATTAGTTTACTTGGAAATTTCTAGCTAAACCAATAGGGAAGTTTTTACTATTCTACTGGACACCTAGTGCCATGAGGGGAATTCATCTTATATTGAGAACTAGATTTCTTTAAATATAAGGTGAATAGTATATCTTAGTAACAAAAAGATGTTTTTAATATTTAATTTGGCCATTATATTAGCAATAAATCTATATAAACTCTGTCTCCCTTTACGAAGCTCAAAGGTTTTTTTTGTTTTTTTGTTTTTCTTTTCAGTTCTATAGGGTTGAAATCAGGGTCCTGCACATATTTTGCAAGCACTCTACCACTGGGCTACATCCCCAGTTCCTTTTTAAATTTTTTATCTTGAGATGATCTTGCTAAGTTATGCAGACTGCCTCCGGCCTCAAACTTGCAATCCTCCTGCCTCTACCTTTCTAGTTGCTGGGATTACAGGCATGCACCATGGGGCTCAAGCCTCAAACTCAGTCTTTAAAGGACAGATATGAGGAATTCTTATGCAGTTCCAAGGTATATATGGCCATCTTCTGTTAAAGGTAGAGAAATTTCAGGCACAGAAAAGACATAAAACTATGGGTGGGACTGAAAGCGGGAATCAAATCTAACCCCTAGCTTCGCTAATTTGTCCAGGCTGTTTCCCCAAAGAATTCTAAGTAAAATTACTATTCTTCTTTAAGGGAGTTATTCATTATTCCATAATGGCATAATGAATAACTAATACAGAGCTGCTCAAAAGATCTTCTTTTTTATCTATTATTCACTAAGGTATTATAAAGGCAAAATTGCTAAGCTGTGAACTCTGATTTAAGAGCATATTACAAATAATACATGAACTATGTGATTACACTTTTGAATTATTTAGAGCTCTTAGGCCTTTTAGAGATGCATTACATTATAATAGGAGATAAAAATGACATACATGAAATTAAATTGGGAGTCACACATTAGTAGTAAGTAACAGGAGGCATGTGAAGACACTGACTATAAAAGAAATCTTCCCTAAATTTTTCACAAATGAAGCCTTTCAATTTTCCTTAAAGTCTTAAGATTACTGGCTGTGAACAGGATGGGCAGAGGGGAGAGTGCTGCTGAGGGTCCCAGCTGCTGCCTCAAGGGAGATGGTGGCAGCTGTAACTGGTACAATCCTCCACTGCCAGGCTTCCTGGCAGCAGCCAGCTGATTCCCTCTCTGCCATAGGAAAGGGCTTGTTGATCAGTTAGACAGTTCAAAGATCACTTAGCCTAGGTAGTAGGATCAACTGGAGGAAAGTATCTGATATATGGCCCTCTTTCTATGCTCTAGTCCCACATTTTAACCAGAAACAGGCATGAAATACAAGATCTAGGAGGATAAACTCATCACATATTTAATACCACTTTAACATACTGAATACCTTGAAGTATTTGCTCAGAACTGAAGTTTTTCTTGGCTTGTGAACAGTTATTGTGCACTTCAGAGCCACATTTTAAAACGTCCATATGCAAATGCTCCTTCCTTTCGCCATCTTCTGCTTTTGTTCTAATTTCCTCTGATTCTAAAAATGTATCTTCATATTTCTTGTGATCTGCTTCTTCATTTGAACATAATGTGTCTGTGGCATCAGAAGTTATTTGTTCAAAATGTAAGTCTGATCTTGAACTCAATGCTTTTTCTTTTATAAGCCTCTTTTCTTTGTTGGTCACTTTGAGGGGCTCATTGCTTGCTCTGGCATCAGAAATGTACAAAGTTCTATCAAACTGACTTTCTTGTGCGAGGGGCTCACTTTCAGTATCTGCTTTATTATACTCAGATTCTCTTTTTCCATCACTTTGAATGGAATCTGGAAGATTCTTTTTGCAACTTTTCCTTGGTTTCTTAATTTGAATTCCTTTCAAAACAGACACCTTTCCCCTGGACTTTCTAATCTTCCCAGAGTTAACATCATGAACATCCTCATCTTCTTTCAAAAGCAAATGAATGGAATTAATGTTAGATAGTCCTCTGCTATCTTGCAATTCTGAACTACTACTTTGCCTAGGAAACACATCTTTTTTCCACCTGCTTCGTGTTCTGAGGTTCCGGTTTGAAATGTTACTTTCCTTTTGCAGCTGGGAAGTGAGAGCTGCCAGGCTGCAGTCTTTATACCTTGACTTGACACTCCTTTTAGATGGGACAGTAAAATCAAAATCTTCTGGTCTAAAAGAAGTCTCTCCACTTTTGTGAAGGTAATCAGCAAGTGAACTTTTGCATCTGAACTTCAGTCCTTGTGGGCTAAAAAAATATTAAAAGAAAACTTACTGCTAGTAAATAGAAGTGACTTTTAAAAAGATTTGAACCACATTTCAGATTTCTAATTAATAATTTCCAAATGTTGCCATGGATGTTTGTCATTTGTAAGTAAAAAAAAAAAAAAAAGTGATAAGCAGCCCCTTTAAGTGGCTCTATGACAGTATCAAATAAATTTACAAATATTAATTCAGTGTAACCATACCATTAACCATTCACAGTAAGAGCAACAAGACATGTTGTAATTGTCCCTAAATCACGTAATATAATTAACCAGTGAGACTGAAGGAATAGAATCCACAATGGTTTTATGATAAAAAACAAGCTAAGATTCCTGCTATGCTTTCCCACTACCTGTCTAGACAAAATAATTTGGCTGGACTATATCACTTTGCATGCTCACCTGATGAAGTACACATCAAATCTTCCAGCTGTTTTCCCAGATAATCTCTGCTTCACAACTCTTTCCCATCCACAGGGGACAGGCCTATGGCATTCTGTCATTGCAGTATCATTAAACTGAGCAGAAGCAATGGGTTCTTGTAGAAGGGGATTACACTCAATGCTTGTTTTTACCATCATTTTTTTTTCATCTTCTTTCACTCTTCCCAATTCCATAGCAGCATCTTCCTTGCTGGAAAAACAAAGCACTAGTGATTAACTCATTTAAAATTTCTTTTCCTCTGCTTATTCAACTTCAATCCATGGCTGTATAGAAACCACATGGAATATTCAGATTAAAATGAGGGCTACTAAAGTCATTATGGACTAGTCTTGTGCTAGAAGAGTATCTTCCCTTCCTTTGACAACTTCTTGACCTCCAACATGGGTAAAAAATGCTGGAAATCTCTGCACAAAGAAAAGTTCAAGCTACTTGCGAAAACTTCTTAGGTCAGTCATCCAATAGGGCTATTATAAAGATTTATGGTGACAGTTGAGTAAGTTTGAGAATTTGATCCAATAGCTGTGCTCTTAACTTGTGGTCAACTGAACTGCCTGCAGGAGTCAGTGAGTTAACTCCCTCTTCTACAAAGAAGTGAGGTAAAAATTTTACACATGTGTATTTTTCTGAGGGAGAATGTTTATCACTTTCATCAACTGCTATAACCCTCCAAAAGGCAAATAATTTCTGATTAAAAAAAACTTTCAAACCTCCTTGAACTTGTGATCCTCCTGCCTCAGCTTCCTGAGTGCTGGGATGATAGTACCCACCTAATTTCCTTCATTCTTGATCCTGAGGCTAACCTTGTGAGGTAGGTAGTAGGATAAAACTTAGTCTCATTTTATTGACAAAATGGTGTGGTGAAAGGGTTAAATTACTTGCAGAAGTGGTATCAGAACCCAAACTGTAATCTAATAATTCTCCCCTGTACTATTATTGAAAAAAACCTCAATGAAGTGTATCTTTGTCAGTAAATCATACACTTTTAAAAATGGATGATTCTACAGAGATCATCTAACTCAAGTCCTTTCCTACAAGCATAGAAACTAAGCAAGTACTAGTGATGAACTAGAATTAGAATCATGGGATTCGGATGTAATTTGAGGTTAAATAATTTGGGGGAGCTAGGTGGATCTGGGATTTAGCTCAGTTGGTAAGAGCACTGCGCTGCAGTCTCTGAGGTCCCGAGTTCAATTCCCGGCACTGCAAAAATGGGAGAAGGGCCTGGCAATCCACTCCCAAGGCAATCCCGAAACAATCTGCCATTGAAAACCCTGTGAGGCTCGCTATGAGTCGGATACCGATTCGATGGCACTTAACAACAACAACAACAGGTGTATCTGAAGAAATGATATAGTTTACATAGACAGAAGAAAACTAAACCTAAATAAACCTAAAAAACTAAACCTAAAAATAAACTAAAATCAGCGCAAACTCTGAAGTCAAAAGATTAGGTTCAAATCCCAGCTATGCCATATACTAGCTGTGCATCTGAAGTCAAAAGACTAGGTTCAAATCCCAGCTATGCCATATACTAGCTGTGCATCCAAAAGCAAGTTACTCAAACTCTTAAAGTCTCCTTTCTTCATTTGTAAAAGGTGGTTTTGAAAGTTAAATTTTGAAGAAAAGCCCGTACATCGTCTTAGCCTCCTGTTACATATACGTATATGCTACTTCTCAAAGGACCTCTTTCTGGAGCCCCCCTGGGTGTTGACCATACCATCTTCTCGAAGGTCTTCCTAGGACCTTGCGACTCAAGGCGATCTCTGCTTGCACCAGGGAAGACAGGCACACCCAGGGCCACCCCACAGGAGGAAAGGGCTCCAGCCCTAGCTCCCAGCCGCGAGGCTAGAAGACCTACACACCATCAACTCCCTCGCTCCCATTCTACAGGTGGTGAAAATGAGACCCAAGAGGGAATAATAACTTGCCAGAGGTCACAAGGCCGGTCTGGAACTAAGCTCTCGCTGGAGGCAACTGAGGCTGCAGCTGCGCCGTTCCCAAGGCTCGGACTCTCCATCCCAGCTGTGCCAGTCCAGTGGGGTCCAATTCTAGCAATAGGCCAAGAAGTGCACCTCCCTGGGTATACAGGGGAGTAAGATGGTAAACTTCAGCTCCCAGCCCTGAGCCGAAACCAAACCCTGAAGGTAGTGAAAGTCTGGCATACTGCACGGTTGCTTTCCGGCCGCCCCCTCAGCCACAGCCGCCATTCCCACACCTTCGCCAATCAAATCCTTCGGTAAGAGGACGCACCGCCCACCCACCCTCCCCACCAATCACGCACGCCCTAGCTGCGCTTACGCCTTCTGGGCTCCCGGTCGCTCTACGCTTGCGCCCCTTAGCGCGCCCTATCTTTTAGACATGCGTCCTCGGAGCTCAGCGCGCTCGCGGGCAGCTCAGTGCGCATGTGCGTTGCTAGGGGTAGCGCAGGTAGCCGAAATAACTAGTGGAGTGGATTCTGTGGCTGAGGCGGGGAGGAGGGGCCCGAAGCGTGAGGGAAGCTGCGATGAGGGCGGTGTTGACGTGGAGAGATAAAGCCGAGCAGTGGTGAGGAGCGGGACAGGCTGGGAGGAGCGGGAGGCCGAGCCCCGGCGGGGAAGGCCGGAGCCACTGCGGGAACTGGGGTGGTTGCCAGGGCAACGGGCCTGCGGCCTGGGCCGAGGGCACTGCACCCGGCTCCTCCGGCTGTGCGGAGACCCTCCACCCCTTGGCGGGTGGGGAAACTGAGGACTGGCAGTAGCCTGTTGGGGCGGGCTTTATACGCAGCCACCCCCTGGCCTTGTCTCCTCCGTGCTCAGAATCCCCGCGGGCTTGTGTGCACGCCCACCAGTGTTTCTCAAGTTCAACATTTTTGCCACATGCCCCGGTTACCTATACTCTTGTTCCCCTGACATTCTTCTCTAAATTCTCTTCGTTTTCTTTTTTCGCTTAAATATGGTTTTATATATGACACGGAAACTTAATTACTGCATGGAGGAATTATCAGTATCTTTGGCTGTAAGTGCAGGGGAACTGCGGAGGTTCAAGCAAGAAGAAACAGAACAGTGTTAGTAAGTGGTAGCTAGGTACTGATGCCAGGGAGCCTTTATGCCTGAGATCTCGTGTCTCTGAAAGTGGAGGTTGACGTCAAAGATGAACAGATCAAAACCTTTTCTTAATTAGAAAGCTTGAGAATCAAAACAAAGTGACTTTCTCATCTTAATGAGTCAGTGTTATTTAATGATCTCTCCCATTTTTTGTCATCGAGATTCATCATCCATTGGTATATTTTGGGAAACAGCTGGCTTAGTTCTTGGCCTGACTTTCAAGAACTTTCCTACATGATCTTTTCAGCTTCATTGTGTTGTCTGTTTGACTCCCTGGGCAAGTATACTTGCCATTCACTCTCTCTTTTCTGAGGCTCTGTGTAAAGCATATGTTCTTTCTTCATCTCACACGGAAATCATAAGCCTTAAGGCCCCCTTTGGATGTGGTTGCCCTCTCTTTTGTGCTCTGCCCTTGTAGTAGCTCATGCTTACTATGCACCAACCAATGACCAGGAACTTTGTGTCTTTTACCTCATTATCTCCTCACAGCACCCCTCTGAGGTGGGTACTATATTTACCTCTGTTTTACAGATGAGGAAACTGAAACACAGACTGGAGATGTTTCACCACGGTCATATAGCAAGTAAAGGGTAGAGCCCCCTTCCGAGTTTACCTCAGTCCAGAGCCAGTACTCTCAGCCCCTACGTTAATTTCCCTCATGTTACACAGGTGGCAAATCAAACATCTGTAGGAGTCAGGCAGGTACCATAAATGGAAGGTGTTTATTTGCATCTTAAACACAGGAATTGTATGTTCTCTCTAGGAGCAGTCTTTTATACTTTGCTTGAAACATGGAGCCTTGCCAGTATATCGTATTATTTCCACTTTTTTCTCTCTCTCTCTTTTTTTTTTTCTTTTTTCTTTTTGGTACTGGGGATCGAACCCTGGGCTTTGCACCTGCTAGGCTTATTTCCACTTTTAATAGTGCTTGAGGAAAAGATAAAATTCCTTTTACTTCTTTCTTAACTCTATTGTAAAAGTACCCACAGCACAAGATGGGGATAATTGGCAGCTGAGCATTTGGCCTCCATGTCAGAAATCAGGAGTGGCAGGGACTGTGGCAAACTGGAGAGCTCACGCTCTGCTTGAAACAGGCAGCTGCTGCTCTGCTCCTGCCAAATGCCACCAGGCAGGAATTTGGCCTGGTGTGCTCAGATCTTCCAGTTTTTAACCAGAATCAGGAATCTGAGTTTTTAATGTGAAATGTCCTAATTTCTAACTGTTGGCACCTAATCGGAACAAAAACAAAGTAAAACACCATGTGGGCCAAATGAAACATTTGCTGGCCTAGTGCAGCCTGATTTGCTGTGTTCTCAACCCCTGGCACAGAATTTTATTCATTCCTCTATTGCAGTACTTAGAGTCTGTTGAGTGTAACAGTTATTTTTTCATCTATTTATCCCCGAAGTCTATAAACCTTTTAAATGAAGTAGCTATGTCTTACTTATTTCCAAATGATTCCAGAGCCTAGTCAAGGCAGTAGTGGTTGTCACTATTAGGTGGCTAGACGTCTGCATGAATGGATGAATGAATAAATGAGTGAAGAAATGATGAAGATTGGTTATCTAGTTTTGAAATGACCTATTAGAATAGGAGGTATGGTGATTCTATACCCAGCAGTCCTAATGGCAGCTTGATATGCCGATTGATAGCCCAGAATGAAACAGACTAAAATCTATAAAATAGATAGAACTCAGAGCCAGGTGCGGTGACACATGCCTGTAATCCCAGCCACTTGGGAGGCAGAGATAGGAGGATGGCAAGTTTGAGACCAGAGGCAGTCTGCATAATTTCGCACAACTCTGTCTCAAAAAGTAGAAAAATGGGCTGGGGGTGCAGCTCAGTGATAACAGCACTTGCAGGCATGCAAGCACGAGGCCATGGGTTCAACCCCCAGTACCACACACATATACAAAAAAAACCCTCAAAAATTGCAGTGTCATGGACTAACCCTCCACAGCCAAACCAGCCACAGTCTCTGCTCTGTTCTTTTGCTTCCAGTCTATCCTTTACATAACAGTGTCAGTTGCTGCCTGTAATCTGAGGAGTTCCCCTTCCTAGGGACCTTCACTCAGGTGAAATGGGGTCCTTGACTCTGTCGCAGAAAAGAATTGCAGGGTGACTCAGAGTGAAACAAAGTTAGTGAGTTTATTAAGTAGAAATTAAGGGATAGTACCTGTTTTATATTTAAACATAGGCATTCAGAGAGAAAAGAGATGCTTAGAAGAATAATAATACATATCCAGGACATAGATGTGGGCTTCTCAAGAGAGAGAATCACATCTGAGTATCTTAACAATAGTTATGTATATGATTCTTTGGCCCTTGAAGCTACATTGCTCCAACAATATAATTTACAACCACATTTATAGATTAAACAAAGTTTAAAATTAAGTAAAGTTTAAAAGTTAAGTAAAAACTATATGAGCTTGTTTACTTATTTTTCTTAAAGAATTTCCTTTTGTAAATTAAATTGTAAGGTAGTCTTATGATGTGCAGTTTTTAGGCTTGGGGATAGGAGAGCAGTGCTAATAAGGTTAAAATCAAAAGTCAAAAGCATCCACATCCTGAGTTAGCATAGTTTATTTCTAGCATTCTCCTTTGAGAGCTCTTAGAAAAAACAGCATTGTCTCCATGTAGGCCACCATCACTAATCTTGTCAGTTGTGTTGAAGTTGTTGACTTTCAGAAGGTGGGAGATGTAAATAAACCTTGGGTTAAAGTTGTTGACTCTCAGCCAGTAGGAGATGTAACCAGATTTCAGAGAGAGGGGCTTTTCCTTCCCAAGTACCATTAAATTTCCCTGTTTTTCTATACCTCAGCAGCAGAACTCTCTTTTTCAAGACCTGCTGTTGTGATCCTTTTGCTCTGCTTCTCAAACCCAGAATGACTCCCAATTATATTCCCTGTCAAATTGTGCATTTTCCATTTTCCCTCCAGGCTTGCTAACATTTAAATTTATGTTTTGGAGTTCAGCCAAAGACTCCATTTTCCTACCCAGAGATCTTCCCTAAATGCTCTCTTACTCTTCTCTGAACTCCCTGATTTTTCTCCCTTTAAATCACTGTTCCAGGTTCATCTTAAACCATGATGCCTTATTAGGCTCATCCATTTTATTCCAGTCAGGCTAGTGTGGGCTACAACTCTCCATTCACACTAGCCAGTATTTACTGAGCTATGCAGCTCAGATGTGTTTTTATGCATTATCTTGTTTAATCTCCACAATCATGTGTGAGGTTGGAATTGTTACCTCATTTACATATGAAGAAATTGAGATTTAATGAGGGGGGTTGGGTATAACTCAGTGGTAGAGCACTTGCCTGGCATGTGTGAGGTCCTGGGTTCCATTCCCAGAATTAGAGGGGGGCAGAGGGCAGGAGCCAGGGAAATGTGAAAGGGGAGTGGAGAGGAGGGAGAGGGGATGAGAATTTATCTAAGATTATGGAACAGCCTGGCATGGTGGCACAGACCTGTAATCCCAGCTAGTCAGGAGGGTGAAGCTGGAGGATTGCAAGCCTGGCCGAGGGAACATGGTGAGATCCCATTTTGAGAGCTGGGGAGGTAGCTCAAATTGCAAAGCAAGTACATGGGGCTAATTGTACGTGGATTCTGCAGGGTTTCAGAGGGACCTCTGAGGTTCAGTTTTCAGTGGAGGGTTCAGGGTTGACAAAGAATGATTGGCAGAACTTACCCTCTGTCTATCTGGAATGGAATCCGATGGTGTGTGTTTGACCTTTTATATGAAAGGGGATACATGGTGAGAGAGCTGTCATACAGGAGAACTCACTGTGGATGAATGAGTGCCCAGTCCTGGAGTACGCAAACCAAGGCTGGAGAGCTATGTGGAGGGATTTTTTTTTTTTTTTTTTTTTTTTTTTTTTTTTTTCCCTGATGGGGGCGTTAGACTACAAGACAAACTCCAGAGTTCTAATTCTAGGTTTCTGTGATCTTCTGATATAATTAAGATTGAGAGGTTCAAGATAAAATCGTGTTGGTCTGTCAATTATGTTCATTGTTTCTAGGACAATACCATGACTGTAGATCCACAAATGTGTCATAAAAATATGGTCATTGCCCTAAAATTGCATGTGAGTATAATTAAAGAGAGAGTACCTGAAACAATGAAAATATAGACTATTTAATTGAGAGCTACATTGAATTTTACAGATTCTAAGTATAGGAAGAGTTTAAGTTGGGACATAATTTGATATATATGCTATATTTTAGGAAGACAGATTTTAAGAAATTGAGAGATCAGAAGGCAGTGGCCAGGATGATTGCAAGTTTGAGGCCAGAGGCAGCATGTGTAACTTAGGAAGACCCTGTCTCAAAATAAGAAATAAAAGATGTGCTAGAGGTGCAGCCCAGTGGTAGAGCACTTGCAGAGTATGTGCAAGGCCCTGGGTTCAACTCCAAATACAGCAGGAAAAAAAAAAAAAAAAGAAAGAAATTGAGAGAGAATGAATTTTCACATCTGAGAAAATGGTTCGGGCTCAGCTAAAATGTTTTTGTTAGGTGCCATTGAGTTGGTCCAACTCATAGTGACCCTCACGGGGTTTTCAGTGGCTGATTATTTCGGGATTGTTTCCTATGTGTGCTGTCACATCCTTCTCCCATTTTTGCAGTGCTGGGGATTAAACCCAGAACTTCAGAGAGTGCAGAGCAGCACTCTACCAACTGAGCTGAACCTGAGCCCCCTAACCCAAATGAGACACTAACAAGTGATCTGTTAATTCTACCCAAAATAACCCTTAAGAAGAGGAGGCCACACAAGATAATTTTGATGAGCTCAGATGTGTGTGAGGCAGAAAGGGAACTGTATTACTAAGGTCTGTGTGAGAGGTGCAGACCCGCTCCAAACTGATGTCTGATCATAGCAACCCACAGGTGTCAGGTACGGTGTTCAAGCCTGGTTGTACCCCCTGGAAAGTAGGATGGCAGCTCTCTACCCTTGTTTTGCAGGTTGAGAACTGGTAGAGAAAATGTGGTGGGGGCACACACACACACAAAAGAGCACTCTGACCTGCTGGGAGCAAGATTGTTGGGTACTAGGAGCAAGTAAGAGTGGGGAGCCCTCTGAGGCAATATCTACACCTGAGGGCATGTCTACACTGAGC
Organism: Pedetes capensis; assembly: GCA_007922755.1. Classification (NCBI taxonomy): domain Eukaryota; kingdom Metazoa; phylum Chordata; class Mammalia; order Rodentia; family Pedetidae; genus Pedetes; species Pedetes capensis. The sequence continues at coordinate 58,420 of VMDO01003244.1, forward strand.
TGAGGGAGGCTAGGGGTTTTTTAGGGCTGATGAGGACTTGATGGGAAGCATAGGCAGGGGATGTTTTTTGAAGAAAAAGGGAGGGGAGTGTATGTTTTCCAACGGTTGGCATCTGGCTCTTAGTATCAAAAACATTCTGACCTTGGGGGCCAATTTGTTTGGAATATCCAGACGCCTGGTTGTTGGGATCATTCTGACCTTGGGGCCTTGTCTGAGGGCCCATTGTTCTCAGTCAAGAGTAAAAGCTCAGCTAAGAGGTCAGCTTTTCTGGCCTCAATTCCCTTCTACTTTTCATTCTTCCACCTGCTTCTTAGAATGTGAAATGTGCCAAGGACCTTTCACCCCAACTCAAGAGAAAGAAAATGCAAGAAACAAGGAAGTTCAGATCTGTTACCACATGGCATTGAGGAAGGAAGTCAAAGGATGAGGGCCTGGATTTGCTTCTATCCAGTATGCCCAGCCAGAAAGACTGTGACAGTTATCTTTGCTCAGCTTCCCTATCAGCTGTGTGACAGCAGACAAACAACTTGCCACTCTATACTTCAGTTTCCTCATCAATTAAAAATGGGCCAATGGCACCTGCCCAATTTATTCCATTACATTATCCTGAGATGCATGTGAGATAATGTAAGTTTACGTTATCACCTCTCTTAACTGTTGTCATGCTTTGAATATAGTGTAGCTGAATGTCATGTGCTTTAATGTTTGATTCCCAGCTGTGGCACTGTTTGTAGAGGTCATGGAACTTGGGAGGTGGATCCTAGCTTTGTGGAAGTAATGTTACAAGGAGTGGGCCTTTGGAGAGTTTTACCCCAGACCCCAGTCCAGCTCTCTCTGCCTCCTGCTCACAAAGATGTAAGGTCATCTGCCACAGCCCTACCTCCTGCCACTGCCACACTTGGCCTGCCACCGTTGCGGACTTATCTACTAACTGTGAGCTTCCAATAAATCTCTTCTCCCATGTTTATGCTGGTTGGTTTTTCTGCTACCGCAACAACAGCTGACAAATACAACTGCTGAGTAAGTGTGAAGAGTTGTTCAAAGAAGGTTCTGGAGTCATTGAACCCATGTTGTATGATCTCACTTATGTGTGGAACCCAAAAAGTGAGACTCATAGAAAGAGAGTAGGAAGGTGTTAACCAGAGGCTGAGGGGAGTGGGAGTGGGAAAGGGAAGATGTTGATCACAGAGTACCAGGCCTTCAGTTGTTGTGATTTGTTGTTAGATGCCATCAAGTGCCCCTATGTACAACAGAACAAAACATTCCCCAACACTGTGTGCTGCCTGACATTATTATCAGTACCTCTCTGCTATTCATAGAGTTTTCAATGGCTGATTATTTCACGATTGGGCTGCCAGGTCCTGGAGGAATAACCTTCAGTGGCTTATTGCATTGTATATTGTATGGTTCCTTTCTGCTTTTTTTTTTTTTTTTGGGGGGGGTGATGTTTTTGAAACAAGATTTCACTGGCTGGTCTGGAACTCACTATGTAGCCCAGGTTGGCGTCAAACAGTCATTGATCCTCTTGCCTTGGCCTCTCAAGTGCTGGGATTATAGGCATGAGCTACCATGTCAGGCTCCGTATGTTGTATATTTCAAAAATGCTAAAAGAATAGATTTTTAACATTCTCACTACAAAAACATAAGTTGTTGAGGTGAGGGGTATGTTAATTAGCTTTCTTAATATATACATATATTAAAACATCACATGGCACCCCATAAATATGTTGTTGTTGTTAGGTGCTGTCAAGCTGAATCTGACTCATAGCAACCCTATGTACAACAGAGCAAAACACTCCCAACAATCTGCCACTTACATGATCTTTTTTGTGTGTGTGTGTGTGGTACTGGGGGTTGAACCCAGGGTCTTGCGCTTGTATGCTCTGCAAGTGCTGGACCACTGAGCTGCATCCCCAGCCTGTTTTTTTACTTTTTGAGATAGGGTCTCACTAAGTTATGCAGACTGCCTCTGGTCTCGAACTTGTGATCCTCCTGCCTCCGCCTCCCGAGCCATTGGAATTACAGGCGTGCGCCACTGTGCCCAGCTACTCACACACTCTTTTTGAGCCCATTGTTGCAGCCACTGTCTTTCTTCTGATTTTGAGTTGTGGCACATCAGCAAAAGGAGGTCCCAAGGGCTTTACTCCATCCTGTCATTAAGATTGACTGGACATTGAGGAGGCAACTCCTCCTCAGTCATTTCTTGAATGCCTTCCAGCCTGGGGGGCTCATTTTCCACACTATATTTGACAGTGCTGCCCTGCTATTCATAGGGTTTTCAATGGCTGATTATTTTGGGAGTGGGCTGCCGGGTCCTTCTCCCTAGTCTGTCTTAGTCTGGAAGCTCAGCTGAAACATGTTCACCATGGGTGGCCCTGCCAGTATCTGAGATACCTGAGGCATAGCTTTCAGCAGCACGCAAGCCCCCCAGCAGGACAAGCTGACATGCGGGGGACCATAAATATACACAATTATTATTTTTCAGTTAAAACTTTAGAAAAAACTAGCTGGGCTTGGTGGCACATGCTGGTAATCCCAGCACTCTGGAGACTCAGGCAGAAGGACCACATAGTAAGACCCTGTCTCAAAAAAACCTAACCAAACAAAAAATCCCAACAAACTTTAGGGAAAATTTACTGAATTCTGTTTGTAATACCTAAAGTAAGTGATAATATTATTTTGCTTTTGATAAATCATGAAAACCATTGCTAATTATTTCAACTGTGGTATATGCTAACAATAACGATGATGAGCATGGGCTTTAGAACTGTATTGCCTGGCTTCAAATCCTGTCTCTGCTTCCACTCTGTAGCAGTTTATTTTTAGGCAAGTTATTTAACTTCACTGTGCCTTAGTTTTCTCATCTGCAAAAATAGGTATAGTTCTTGTGAGGTTAAGTTGGTTAATGCATTGAAGCATTTAATCTGTATCCAGTACACAGTAATAAATGCTCATTGAATGCTGGCCACCATTGTTATTGAAGTATTAAGAGTAACAGGTTTGGCAAACTTGGCAATAATTCAAGAGAATAGAAGGGAGTGTGTTGTTAGGTACCATCGAGTCGGGGTCTGACTCATAGCAACCCTCATAGTGTTTTCAATGGCTGATTCTTTCGGGATTGCTTCAGGAGTGGATTGCCACATCTTTCTCCCATTTTACAATGCTGGGGATTGAACCCTGGTCCTCAGAGAGTGCAGAGCAGTGCTCTACCAACTGAGCTAAACCCCAGTCCAGAAGGCAGTACAGTATAGTGATTAAGAGCACAGACTTTAGAGGGAAGCCCGAGATGAAACTCTGGCCTTTTGACTTGGTGGTTATGTGGTATTGGGTGAGGTTCTTCCCTTCTCTGAACCATGGTGCCCTTGTCTACAAAACAGTGTATAATCATGCCTCCATGTCCACACGACACTTGTTCTGGGACCCCCCTCCCGCACAGATAACCAGAATCTGTGGATACTCAAGTCACTTGTATAAAGTGGCATTTTTGCTTAGGAAGTTGCATCAAACCCACACTATACTTTAAGTCATCTGTAGATGACTTATAGTACATAATACAATGTAAATGGTATGTAAATAGCTGTTGTCACATATTGTTCTGGAAATAATGACAAGAAAGTTTTTATGTGTTTACTACAGATACAATATATTCCATCTATGGTTAGTTGAATCCACCGATGCAGAACCCACCGTACAGATGGCTGACTGTAATAATCCCTGTCTCACAGAATTATTCTGAGAATGAAATAAAATTGTGAGTTTGAAGGTAGCATGGATGAGGGCTGTGGCAAGAGCTTCAAGTTCTGTCACTGAGAGTGTGTATTTTTAGACTACTGACAAGTACTAGGCAGTTTATCCCAGCTAAACTTTTACAATGGGCTGTTTTGACTCTGCTGTCTTGATACTTTTTACTTGTCACCTGCATAATGAAATCTTTTGCCTGCAGCATTCAGGCTTTGTAATACAGCCCAGGCCTGGTTTTCTAGTCTTATCTCCCTCTACCTTGTACACAGCCAGATATTTCAATCCAATTCGATTATTTCTACTTCTTGCTGTACCCATGTTCATGTCTTTGTTTATTCTGCTTTCTGTGCCTGAAAAAGTTGCATCTAGCAATCTCCTCTTGCATGTCTCAAAGTTCTCTCTTTTTCAAATACTATTTTTTTTCCCCCGCAAGGCTTCCTGTCATCTTCTTGCCAAGTCCCAATGCTGTGTCATCCTCCTTTGGATCATGTAATACAGTGTATGTTTCAGTGTATCTCCTGTGTTATTCTCACTGTATTCCTTTGTGTTTCACCTAACCTAAGAGGTCTTTCATTATAAAATGCCATTTTTTTTTCAGTACTGGAAGATTGAACCCAGGGCCTTGTGCAGAGTTGGTAAGTGCTCTGCTAAGCTACACCCCTAAACTAAAATGCCATTATTTTGCATATTAATAAGAGCGCAAAAAAAAATGCTGTCAGTTAAACTGACATGCCATCAACTACAAGACACATCGTGAACTCACAGTTGCGAAAATGTGAGGGGAAAAAAAACATGTGCCTTAAGAGTCCATAAGGCAGCTCTTGGCAAGTGAATCTGATTCACACCTTCCCACTGGATGGTAACTTCCTGGAGAAACTCTGACCTCCTCACCTTGCATTTGTTGGTACTTAGCACCTAGGAGGCACTCAGTGTCTGTGTGGCTTTCCTAGCCTTCACACTTTCAGCCTGTCTAGCCCTTATGGTATTATTGGAAGAGTTAGTGCCCTCAGCTGTCGATCCTTTGAATCATTTCTGGAGTCTGGCTTCTGAACAAGAGGAAACCGGGACAGAGCTGACTGCGGAGCAGATCATGATTGAGTGGGCTGCCAAGGTGTGGTGGTTGAATGGAATTTGCAACCAAGTGCAATTCTTAGCCATTATTTTTCTCCCCATATACACACAGTGTTTCCTAATGGAAATAAAGTTTTCTTTCCTGGCCATTAGTAGACCTCATAATTTTGGTTCCTAATTGTTTTTTTTTTTTTGTCTTGTCTCTTGTTTAGTATCTATGACCTTGCCTTTAAGCCCGATGGAACTCAACTGATTCTGGCTGCAGGAAACAGATTACTGGTAGGATTTTGTCTGAATTTCCTTTTTAAGTGCTTTTTTCCCCCCTTCCTCTTGTAAGGCCTGTGTAATTTGACACCCTTCCCCCTCGTTTTGAGATAAAAAAGACAAGGGCGGAAAAACCAGTCATTACTTTTTAATAGGGAAGGAAATGGGCTATTTAAAACAGGTAAGTAAACTGTCTATCAGAGAGGAACTTGCGAACAATGCCTCCTCTCCGAGTCATTCATCTTTCCCTTTTTGCTTTGAGACACCCATGAAATAGTTGAAGACATTTAATCATAATGCCTTTGAAACTGGGTAGGTGTCAATTCTTACTGTGTCCCTTGAAAAATTCAAGCCACCGTCCTGAAGAAGCCCCTCCTAGGGAGAAGCCAGATAGCATGACCTTGACTTTTTACATACTGGCCCACCTAAACAATTCCATGTGGATATTGCCCTATTTTTCTTATTTCAAAGGCCATAAGTTCCCTCTGGAACCCATTTCAGTGTTTGTCAGAGAACTCTTTCTGTTTGACCTGAAAACCTTTGTGATCTCCTTTCCTCCCATTTAAGTCCACTTCCTCTGCTCAGTTGTCTCCAGATACCCAGACTGACTGATGTCCGTCCTCATATGGTAACTGCATAGTCTTAAAACCACAGTTAAATTGTTCTGCAGACTTCTCTCCAGGGTAAACAATCCAAATCCTTTTAGCTTTCCTCCATAGGTTTTCTTCTCCAGTATTCTGACTGTGTGGGGGAGTTTTGCCCTGATTTCTCAGATGGTGTGTTTTTTACATTTCCACATATTTATACATGTTAACAGCTATAAAATAGCCTAAATCTATATTACAGCTGAGTTTTGTAACACTTCCTCTTACTTACAAACCCAGTGTTCAGGTCTGTGACTTTGAAAGTCTTGGTAGCAAGTGAGAAACATCTCTCTATGATGTTGATATTAGGGGCATTGCTAGCACTGATGTTTGACCATGTGATAAGATGGCTCTTTGTATGTGCTACCCTTACTTAGGAGGGCCTGCCTTGATTGGCTGTTTATCCAAATGCATATAAAGAGTAAAGTTTGTAGAGATTTTCCATGGAGTGAATAATGCAGCCTTTGTTTCTCAAGGATTGATGGTATGCTCCTGGTCACAAATAGCATAGAACCAGGACCTCTGCTGTCTGGTGGCCCAAGATTAAATCATATCTTTTTTGGCTTTGCAGTTTTTATTTGATACAAATTTAGCATATCGACAACTGTTTTGTTATATAAACAAAAATAACAGTGGCAGTCCTGCAGGTATTATTTTTCTTTGTGGTACTGGTAGTCTGAAGTGAGGGCCTCATGTATACTTTGCAAGTGTTCTACAGCTGAACTGCACCCCCAACCCCCTTATTTGTTTATTTATTTTATCTTGAGATAGGGTCTCACTAAATTACATAGGCTGCTTCTGGCCTCAAATTTGTGATCTTCCTGCCCCATCTCCCAAGTCACTGGGATTATAGGCATGCACTACTGTGCTTGGCTAGGGTGTTTTGTTTGTTTGTTTGTTTTTCTTTTGGTTTCAATTTCCTTTTCCTTTTTTTTTTTTTTTTTCTTTGAGACAGGGTTTTGCTTTGTAGACCAGGGTGGCCTCGAACTTGCATGGATCCTCCTGCCTCAGCTTCCTGAGTGCTGGGATTACAGATGTGCACCACCACACTTGGCTTAAGGAATCCTTAATAATGGATACCACATAGATAATCTATACTTTTGTCCCTTTTCGGCAGGTTTATGACACGTCTGATGGCACCTTACTTCAGCCCCTCAAGGGACACAAAGACACTGTGTACTCTGTGGCATATGCGAAGGATGGTAAGAGGCTGCTCTGGGTTCCTATCTCTGTAATGGCCTCGTAGCTGCTCATTTTTCTTCTCAGGTACTCAGTAATTATTTCTAAAATATAACTTGCAGGTTGGGACAGTAAGAAGTTGCTTAGACTTCAGTTATTCAATTCAGTGAGTATTTATTGTGGGCCATCCATGTGCCAGGCACTGCCAAAGTACTTGAGATATCTTACAGAGTAAAACAAGACAAATGTCTTATGGGGGTAGGGAGGAAGAGTTTGAGAGAAGGCATATAATGAGCGTAACAAATAAAGTAAGCAGTATGCTGGTAGGTGGTGTTACAGAAGAAGAAAAAGTGGGTAGAATATGGGGGATTGAGAGTGCAGGTAGGGCAAGGGGTCAGGTGCAGTATTGGGTAGGGTAGCGAGGGTGGGCTCATTCCAATGGAGAGAAGCGAGCTTTAGACAGTGAGAGTCTGGCAGTGAGCCTCATGGGGGAGAGAGCACCCTGCAGAGGGAAGAGGTGTTGCAGAGGCCCTCTGTGAGAGCAGGCCTACTGGGAGCAAGTGGCAAGAGCCAAGGGGAGAAGGAGAGGATGAGGGGAGAGAAGTTACAGCTGTGGGCAGCCAAATCATGTCACCATTGGAGGGACTTTGGTGTATCAGGGAAAACACAGAAGGACTGAAAGCTTCTGAGCAGAGTAGGGGTCTGCTCTCATTTGAATTTTACATTTGGTTTGGCAGTAGCTTTCAAGAGGTAAAGACTGGATCAGAGAGACAAGTAAGGAACATGCTCCAGGTTTGGGGTGACAGTGGCTCAGATCTCTGTGGGGAGCGAGGAAGTGGTGAGAAGTGATGAGGTTCTGGATATGTTTTGAGGGTGGAGCCAATAGGATTTCCTGACACCTTGGACAGGGGTATGAGGAAAGAAGACGCAAGGATGGCTTCAAGGCTTTTGACATGAGCCCCTGACCAGATGGTCTTGCCCTCTGCTGAAGTGAGCAAGGCTGAGGCGGAGAGGCTTACAGTGGGAGATCAAGAGTTCAGTGGTGGAGGCTGGGTGGGTTGGTGGACACCTGTAATCCCAGTGATGCAGGAGGTAGAGGCAGGGGGCTAGAGGCAGCCTAATGTAACTCAGCTATCTCAAGTTAATAAATAAAAAAGGGTTTGGCAGTATAACTCAGTGGTAGAGCACTTGCAAGGTATGCATGAGACCCTGGCTTCAGTCCCAAAGTACTGCAAAAAAAAAAAAAAGAAAGAAAGAAAAGAAAAAAAAAGGTTCAATGGTGGACATTTGAATGTGAGAAAAGTTGCTGATCTGGGGGAGGGGAGGGAGAATTGCTAGAATGGAGACATTGAGTGGGCATGAGGATGTGGGAGCTAGGGCACAGCTGGGGCATTTGCTTCAGACAGGGGTGTGGTAGGACCTGCAGATAGTGGCATGTGATGGTAAGAATCGAGTGGTAGTTCTCTCTGATTCTTTCCATGTTTTCAGTGAAATAGGAAGCCACATCACCCAAGAATGAGGATGGGGAAGGAAGTGTTAGAGAGTCACATGGAGGCAGGAGCAGAAGAGGTGGCTTTAGCCAAAGTGGTGGTTTTGCAGGCATGGTGAAAGTGAAGTGAGAGTGTAAGGGAGGAGATGGTGTGTACAAAGGAGTGATTGTACACATCGGTCTTGAAGGGTTGGGTAAGTAATGAGGGGAGATGGAACTTTGAGGGATGAAGGGCTGAGAGGTAGCTGGTGGGTCCTGGTGGGGTTCAAGGATATTACCCATGGTGGGTTGGAAAGAAAAGGAGGTGGCAGTCAGAGAATGGGTACATGAAATTGAGATTGAAATACAAATGAATTCATGCTATACTACAGCCCAGGTTCAGTGGGAAGAGCAGGGGCTTTGGAATGAGACAGTCCCAAGTTTCAACCCCAGCCCAACGCAAGAGCTCTGTGACTTTGAGCTGGTTATTGAGTCTCTCTGAGTCTCAGCTTACCATGTCATGTGAATGTAGGGATAGGGGTTCTATGACCACTGCTGGAAGTCAGAGTGTTACAGTGCTTAAATGAACTTGGAGGCCATTCAGGCCCCAGTTTGTAACTGCTTTCAGATGGTGGGCCTCTTTGAGAATTAGATGAAAGCTATAGACCTCTCTTATTGGGAGAAGGACCTGGCAACCCACTCCCAAAAAACAATCAGCCTTTGAAAACCCTATAAATAGCAGAGAAGCACTGACAATAGTGTTTCACCTCTTGTGTGTAGGGCTGCTACACCAACTCTACGGCACCTAACAACAACATAGACCTCTCTTTAGAAAAATACACATACCTCACTTACTTGCAGAATTTTGCGTATATAATTTTAGTCTGATTTAGCTCAATGACTTCACTTTAGACTTATATAAAGACCTAGAGAAGAGCTGGGTGCTATGGCGCATGCCTGTAATCCTAACTACTTGGGAGGCTGAGACAAGAGATTATGAGTTTGAGGCCAAAGACAGACTATGCACCTAATAAGATCTTGTCTCAAAATAAAAAAATAAAGAAAGGGCTGGGGGTGCAAGTCAGTGGTAAATGCTTAGCATGTCCGAAGCCCGAAGTCTGACCCTTAAGTATTAAAAAATGAAAAAAGACCCAGAGAAGAAAAGTGACTTGTTACAGTCATGCAGCAAGTTATATTAAAGACAACATGAATTTCTTACTCATACTCAGGTGTGCTATGCCATGGTGATCACATTTTTTTATGTACATGTTAAAGTTCAAGTTCAGAGTAATGTCATGGAGAGACAAGTGGAAGGGAGCCGAGGGAGCTGAATTATTTCTGCTTCATCCTAGATAGCTCCGAGGAACATGATCAATCCAAGGCCCTATATGGAGCCCCATAGGTACAGAAGGGCTGTTGGGGCTCCCGAGTTTATAGGCATAAAGAGCTCTTTGATTTGCACCACCATTAAGGTACTGGAGGATGTCACAATGTGACCTGGTAGCAGTGGCATTTACATAGCACTTTGTAGACTCTTGTCACACACAGCACCTCATTTGGTCCAGCAACCCTCTGTAGCAGGAATCAAGATTCTTTCTTCCATTTGCAAATGAGAAAACAGGCCTGAAACAATTGCAGGTGGCAGAGCAAAGGAGGGCCCGACCCAGGTCCTCTGAATGTAGAGCCCTTGTTCTTTCTAGTATAGCATGCGGCCTTTTCATGACACTCATAATGAGTAAAAAGACTTAATTTCTCTAAACTCGTCTTCCCTTAGATCTGAAAATGTGAGATACACTGATTTACAGTTTTACTTTTAAGTCCGCTTGTTTCTGATTTCTCCTGCAAGTTTAAAAAGTAATTAATGAGCAACCATGATAGAAAGGTGTGAAAGACATAGTTTCTTTAAGAAGAAGAATATAAAACAGTATGAAGAAATAGTAGTACACCAGGCTCAGTGGTGCACCCCTGTAATCCCAGTGGCTCGGGAGGCGGAGGCAGGAGGATCGCAAGTTCGAGACCAGAGGCAGTCTGTGAAACTTAGTGAGACCCTGTCTCAAAAAGTAAAAAAATGGGCTGGGGGTGCAGCTCAGTGGTCCAGGACTTGCAGAGCATGCAAGTGCAAGGCCCTGGGTTCAACTCCCAGTACCGCCAAAAAAAAAAAAAAAAAGAATAGTAGTAATAATAGCTAATGTTTTAAAGCACAATTCTATTCCAGTCATTGTTCTACACACTTTGTGTGTGTGTGTGTGTGTGTGTGTGTGTGAGCTCATTTAGACTTCCCATCAACTATGAGGTAAGTGTTGTTATTGAGTCTATTTTTCAAGTGAGGAAACTAAAGCATGGAGGCTGTCCAGTAGCTTGTTCCTGGTCATGCAACCGGTCAGTGACATCACTAGGAATTCTAACCCAGAGCCCATACTTGTCATCTCCTGCTGTCTACCAGGCTGAGGGAAGCATGACAGAAATAATAGCAAATAAGAGCAACTTCTATTTATTTAGTATTTGCAGCAGAGTCAGATGGCTCACCCTAAAATCTCCTGTTTCAACCACTGCTAAAGGTGCTTTAAAGGTGTTATCTCAATGACCCTCTGCAGAGAGCCTCTGAGAAAGGTATTCTCCTTCTGTGCTTCAGATAAAGACGCTGGGGCTCAGAGAGCAATGACTTGGCGGAGGGCCCTTGTCACTTGCCCTAAGAATAAACTCTAAAAGTCCCTTATAACAAGGTGTGCCAACTCTGGCCCACACTTACCTTGTAATCCTCATCTTTCACCAGAGTAGGTGGAGGCTCCCTGTTTGCTGCCCTGACACCTTATCATCATCCAAGTGCTTGTAAGCTTGTAACAATGCAGTTATAAAAGTAATTACTTACCATATATTATATAGGCCCCCTTCCTGTCTGTCCTTTCATAAAACCCAAGTAGTATGGACATGCAAATCTGATCTATCACTCTTCTACTTCAGACCTTTCTCTGGCTCCTCTTTGCTTTAGGATAAAGGGCAAGATCTCTACTGAGGCTCTGAAGGCCCTAAAGATCCTTCTTTTGCCCACGTTTCCCCTTACCCTCAGTGTTTCATGCTGGATGCCTCTCAGCCCCTCAGACACCCTAGCCTTTTCCTGCCTCAAGGCCTTTGCACATCTATTCTATCCATGTGGCTGCTTCTTTCCCCCTTCCCTCCCTCCCCTCTCTACCCTTCCCTTCCTCTTCCCTCCCTCCCTTCTTGCTTCCTCCCTTTCTCCCTCTTCCTTCTTTCCTTCCTCCCTCCTTCCCTCTCTCTCCCCTCTCCTTCTTTTCCTTCCCTGCCATTTCCCTTTCTCTTCCCCCTTCTCCTTTGCCTTCCCCTTCCCTCTTCCCTTTCCCCTTTCCCCTTTTCCCTGCCCTTCCTTTCCTTTCCCTTCCCTTCTCTTTTCTTTTTTCTTTTCTTTCTTTTCCAATACAGGGCAGGGGTGCTGAACCCAGGGCTTTACATATATTTTGCAAGCACTCTTACTACTGAGCTGTACCCCTAACCCCTTTTTAATTTTTTTTTATCTTGAGACAAGGCCTTGCTAAGTTACACAGGCTGCCTCTGGTCTCAAACTTGTAATCCTCCTGCCTCCACTTCCCAAGTAGCCAGGATTATAGGTAAGTGCCACCATGCCTGGATCTCCTTTCTTTATACCTGGTTAACCTCTGCTCATCCTTTAGGTCACCACAGAAAGATCTCATCTAAATTAGGTCCCTTAGGAGATATTGACCCAAAAGTACAAAGTTTCAGTCAGACAAGAGAAATAGGTTTTTGAGATCTGTTGCACAGCATAATGGCCATAGTCAATTATAGTGTATATTTCAAAATTGCTAAAAGAATAGATTATTTAAAAAGTTAAGTGAGGTGATGGATATATCAATTAACTTGACATAATCATCTGACAATGTATACATGTATCAAAAGTACCACATTATATTCCATAAACGTACACAATTACTTGTCAAAAAAATAAAAAGATAAATTAGTTCCCTCAGTTATTCTCTTTCATAGGACCCACATCTTTTCTTACCACATTGTATTTGTGTTAGATTATGTTAGTACCTACTTCTACTAGAGTCCATAAAAAAAGTTATGTATTTTATTTTAATGTATTTTTCCTGGGTTTGTGTACTTTAGTCATTACTCAGTCCTTAGTGCAGAACATGATATGTACATGTTGTAGACCCTCAGTGCTTTTTGTGTGTGTGTGTGTGTGTGGTACTAGGGCCTGAACCTAGGGTCTCGCACATACTTTTTACATGTCTCTACCACTGAGCTACATCCCCACCCTTTCCTCAAAAATTTTTTTATCTTGAGACAGGGTCTCTTTAAGTTATGCAGGCTACCTCTGGCCTTGAACCCGAGATCCTCCTGCTTCTGCCTCCCCAGTCGCTGGCATTACAGATGTGCGCCACTGTGCCTGGCAATACATCTGCTTTTCATGGTGCCAGACAGAGCAGATTTGGAACCCAAATATCCTGACTCCAGACTACTGGCTCCCAGTACTGATGAGAAACAGTAAAGGGTCTGGGAGGATAGCTCAGTGGAGCGCAGTGTGCTTAGTATGCACAAGGCCCTGCGTTCCATCCTCTACACCAAACAATTTTAAAAAAATAAATAACAAATGAAAGGGCACCATGGTGCACACCTGTAATCCTAGTGGCTCCAGAGGCTGAGGCAAGAGTATCATGAGTTCAAGGCCAGAGGCAGCCTGTGCAACTTAAGGGAGTCCTTGTCTCAAAATTTAAGAATAGAAAAGGGGGACTGAGGATATAGCTCAGTGGGAGAGCATCTGCCTAGCATGTGCAAGGGCCTGAGTTTAACCCCCCAGCACTGCCAAAAAAAAAAAAAAAAAAAAAATAGTAGGAGGCAAGAGGGTGACACTAGGTACCTTAAAGAACTAGTTTTCTAAGAAATACTCTCCAGGAAATTCTGGTTTAAAATAAATGAGACTTTTCTTTTTTAAAAACACTTTTAGGCAAGCGCTTTGCATCCGGTTCAGCTGACAAAAGTGTTATTATCTGGACATCAAAACTAGAAGGCATTCTGAAGTACACGTAAGTGACCATTTTGATGTACAGTATTACTTGACTTTTTTTCCCCTTCTTTGATTTTGAGATAAGGTCTTGCTATGTAGCCCAGGTGGGCTCTGAACTCTAGAACATCCTGCCTTAGCCTCCCTAGTGCTGGGATTGCAGGTGTGTGCCACCATCTACACCCAGCCCTAGTTTGACTCTTATTATTTGTAGCAAAAGCCCCTTAGAAAAAACATACAGGAGAACTTTTTTTTTTCTGGAATGAAATTAAGTTATTGGGGGTTGTGGTTAGTTAGTGAATTAGCACTTACTGGGTGTTTTCATATAATGTGTTTTAGTTAATCTGATTTCACAGGTTCTACCTCACCCCCAACCTGTCCTTTCCCAGTGTCCCAACCTCAGGAAATGGTCTCACATTCACCCAATGTCAAAAGCCAGAAATTGGGGCCAGTGTGCCCTAAGCCTCCTGTTGCTGTCAGGGGCTCTGCTCACTTTCTCCCCACATTCCTCCACTAGTTAGCTCCTGCACACATCGTGCTCAGATGTCAGTGCTTCTATGAGTCATTTGCTACCCTTCTAGACTTGGGCATATCTTCCCCATGGCGTTTCTTACATTTATTCTCATGATGGATTGATGTTGCCCTTGTCCTCTAAACGCCATGAGGGCAGACTGTTTTTGTTCACTTTTATGTCCCTGGTGCCTAGCATAAGGCCCAATCCACAGTAAATACCTAACAATTCTTCTCTTTTCTCTTCTCTTCTCTTCTTTTCTTTTTCTACTTTTCTTTCTTTTGTTTTTTGAGCCTGGGTATTGCCATGTACCCCAGGCAGGCCTGGAACTTGCTATGTAAACCAGGCTGGCCTCAAACTTACGTCAGTCCTCCTGCCTCAGCCTCTTGAATGCTGGGATCACAGGCATGTGCCCCAATGCCCCACTTATTTTTCTTTGTTTTGAATTGCGGAAAAATACACAAAATATAGAAAGTACCATCTTAACTATATTTTAAGTATAGAGTTCAGTAGTGTTCAGACAATTCTCGTTGTACAACCAAATTTTGAAAAGTAAAATCTTCAAAACTCTTCACCTTGCAGAACTTAAACTCTATACCTAATAACTTCCTTTTTGCCCCTCCCCTCAGCTTTTGCTATCTACCCTTCTACTTTCTGTCTGTATGAATTTAACTATCCTGGGTACCTCATGGAAGTAGAGTCACACAGCATTTGTCCTTTTGGGATTGAGTTATTTCATTTAGCATAATGCCCTCATAAGTTCATCCATGTTGTAGCATGGGTCAGACTTTCCTTCCTTTTGAAGGATAAGCAATATTCCATCGTATGTATATGCCACATTTTGTTTGTCTGTTCTTCAGTTGATTGCCACTTGGGTTGCTTCCATCTCTTGGCTGTTGTGAGTAATACTGCTATGAACATAGCGTACTAATCATTAAACAGTTTTCAAATGAATGAATGGGCAAGGTTATAAGTAAAAATATTACTTTACCCAGAAGTGAAGGAATAAAACTGGGACTGAGATGTCATGTATAGTACATGATTCTCTCAATTTTCCTTGCTATCTAAAATTTGCTATGTTTCCAGATCTTGGCCTGCTATGTCTTATTGCACCTCTGTCCTGTATTTCTAGGCCACCATAAAACAGTTGGAGTATAGCCACCAATAAAATACTTACTCTGTCCCCGACACTAGTCTGGGCTCTTTATGTCTTTATCTCATCAGCCCACAAACTGGAGATGTCTGGTATGATAGCCCTGGAGGAGGTGGTGTTTAAGTTGGGCCAGGATGCTGGATAGGTAATGAAAGGGGTGGGTGAGGGCAGTCCAGGGGAAAGAGTGGGAGTCCCTGTGCTTTTTCTTGGTCACTTGCACAGGGGCTTTTGGTACGTAGTCTGAGGCTTCAAGTTTGTTTTTAAGTCTTCAGTTGGAGCCACTGAGACTTTTGTGATTTATTGCATAATAACCGATGGTTGTTTACTTTCCAGACACAATGACTCTATACAGTGTGTCTCCTACAATCCTATTACTCACCAGCTGGCATCTTGTTCCTCCAGTGACTTCGGTAGGTTCCATCTGATTCTCGGTGTATTGTCCTGGAGTAATTGAAACTCTGGGCCCAAAATGCTGAAATCCCTGAGAAAGTTAGGACTGCATCTCCACGTTCAGCGGCTGAGGGGAGGCTAACAATTACTCTTTAAATTGTGTAGGAACGGAGAGAGTAAATGATGGTGACGTGGACCATCAGAGACAGATGAGAAGAAGGGTCCCAGAGCTGGGCTCCCTGATACATGCCTGTAACCCAGGCACCTCATGAGGCTGAGGCAAGAGGATCACAAGTTTGAGGCTAGGGGACTCAGTGAGACTCTGTTTCAAAATAAAAATAAATAAAAGGGAGGCTGGAGTGCAGCTCAGTGGTGGAGCACCTGCCTAGTGTCAGCAATGCTTTGGGTTCAACACCCGAGTACTGGAAAAAAAAGAAAAGCCCCAGAGAAGGAACTGGTGGGAAGGAAGGGAGAGCGCTAGTGTACCTTACTGTTCCCACCTCTGGGAAGCCTTCTGACTCACGCTGGCAGGGACAGTTCATCTGTCCCCATCTTTGTGTTTGCCTACATCCATGAGTGTGTGCAACTCCTTACCATCTCAGCTGTGCTTCTAGGGCAGCATTGTCAGTACCATCCCGGTGGCTGTAGCTGTGGCCCCTGAGGGATCGCAGGCCTTAGTCCTTCTGGCATCATCTGAGGGCTGGCACAGATGTCACACAGTGTCAGAGAAGTGTGTGTGCAGGGCAGGAGGGGGCTCTGATAAAAGTCGATTCTGGTTTCCAGCTTCCTGTGTTGTCTCCTTTGCTAAGAGCTAGTGGGATCCATGGAACAGCCATGAGGAATCAGGCCTCATCCCTCAGCGTTTGAGGCCCCTGATCCAGAAGGAGCATGTTGCCCACTCTGTTTTACGGATGTAATTCTGGGTTTCCAAAGAGAGAATGTGAGCACAGCACATAGTATAAACAAACAGGGAAGGGATTGTCACTTGTTTAAAAAGTTGAGCATGTCCAGCTGGGTGCAGTAGTATATGCCTGTGATCCCAGTGACTTCCGAGGTGGAGGCAGGAGGATTGCCAGATTGAGGACAAAGGCAGCCTGCATAACTGATTGAGACCCTCTCTCAAGATAAAAAATAAAATGGTGCAGCTCAGCAGTAGAGCACTTCAAAGTATGTGCAAGGCCCTGGATTCAACCTTCCAGTACACCCCCCACACACACACACAAAATAGTTGAACACGTCCTCTGTGTGAGGTTCTGGCCTGTATGCTTTCTTTGGGGGATTAAAATAGCCCTGCCCTTAAGCTTGCAGTCTTGAAGGGAAGGCAGGATTTGTAAAAATACCTTATTAAGTAATACTTAATAGAAGAATACTTATTAAGAATACTTATTAAGTAAAAATAGTATCTGTGGAATGCTTGTGATGTGCTAGGCACTGTGCTGAGGGTTAGAAATAAGTTCTTAGTGGAGCTCTGTGCCAGCACCTTAAAGCCAGGTGTTAGGCTCAGTCCTGCTCTAGCGGAACCAGGACTCAGCCCAGGCTAGGCAATTGCCTCTAGAGCCTGCTCCAGGAAGTGTTGCTAAGGGAGGTACAGAAGGGAGAGGTTCCCTTCAGCTGGAGACCCCTGGCAGGCTGGTGTGGCACAGATAATGTGTATATGAGTGGGAGTGTGAGGAGCTTCTGGACTAGGAGGGGGTATAACTTGTTTGACATTGCACCTGTATTAATATATCTGTGTGCTAGATTTCCCTTCTCAGTTTTGCTTCACAGTTCAGGCAGAGTAGAATTTGCTTAGCTTGTCTGGACATGCACCTGTTGCTGGGGTACACTGAGTCACATCTGGGGGCCAGAGGGTGCTGTGGTAGAAGCCTGGAGAGGAAACTGCACTCTCAGCATCATTCATTACTTTAAGAAGCTAAGTTGTACTGTGGATGCCATGTCTTCATTGTTGTTAGGTAAATCGAGTTGGATCTGACTCATAGCGACCCTGAGTACAACAGAATGAAACACTCTTCAACACTGTCATGCACATGATCTTTTTATGTTTGAGCCCATTGTTGCAGCCACTGTGTTTCTTCTCATTTTGACTCATGCCACATCTGCAAATGGAGGTCCCAGGGGCTTTACTCCATTCCCATCATTAAGGTCAACTCTACTTTGAGCAGGCCACTCTTTCTTAGTCATCTTTTAAATACCTGCCAGCCCTGGAGGACTCATTTTCGGGCACTGTATTTGAAGTACTTCTTTGCTATTTATAGTGTTTTCAATGGCTAATTGTTTGAGAAGTAGGTCCTACTGGGTCCTTCTCCCTAGTCTGTCTTAGTGTGAAAGCTCAGCTGAAACCTGTCCACCATGGTTGGCGCTACTGGTATCTGAAATACCAGTCGCCTAGCTTTCGGCATCACAGGAACATGCAAGACCCCACAACATGACAAGCTGACAGACGTGTGGGTGATATCCTAATTATGAAGTTAACTTGTCCTTTCTTTGAGACAAATCCCAGAGAAGTCAGCTGGAACCTCACTAATCTATCTTCTTTTCCTTGTGAAGTAATTATAGATTCTCAGCAAGTTCCAAAGATAGTACAGAGCAGTCTTATGTATTCTTCATATGGTTTCCTCCTTTGGAGACATCTTATGTAACCATTGTTTAATACCAAAACTGGGAAACTGGCTGGCTTAATGTGTATGTGTGGAGTTGTGTCATTTTAACACACATAGGGTGCCACCATTGCACAGAACTAGCCCACTGCCACATGACACTCTTACTACACATCCATCCTCCTTATCCACCATCCTCCCCAGCCCTAGCCACCACAAATCTGTTCTCCACTTCTGAAATTTTGCCATTCAAGAGCATCATGTAAATGGAACTGTATAGTATATGACCTTTTGAGGTTGGCTTTTCTTGTTCAGTATAAAACCCTGGAGATTCTCCAAGTTGTTGTGTGGATCAACGGTTTATTCCTTTTTATTGCTGAAAAATATGTGTCTTTTTCTGTTACTGTACATTGAAGGGTTGTGGTCTCCTGAACAGAAGTCTGTCTCCAAGCACAAATCCAGCAGCAAGATCACCTGCTGCAGGTGAGTTAAGAGCAGCTCTGAAGACCGGCTTAGTCTTCCTTTCTCTTCCAAAAAGACCCTTACAATCCACTTATTTCACACAGCAGAGAAGGTCTGATGTTAAGTAGTTGGTGTGGGCCCCTGTGATGTTTTTTCTTCTTTTCTTGTCTCTTTGGTGGGAAAGACCTGAGCCTTTGATTATTGAGCAAACAGATGCACACATTGCCTTCACATAGTTGGCAGTGGGCCTCCTCATCATGCATTTGTCCTGAGTGGAGGCTCTGGTAACATCAGGCTGGCCTTGTCCAGGCAGTGTGAGCAGAGGAGGAAGTGCTTCCCTTGATGCTAGATCCAAATCAGAATCCAGATTCTGTTGCTGAGAGGCTCTGTGACCTCAGGAAAGTTACTAAGTCTCTCTGAGCTGGAGCCTCAGGTTCCTTTTCTGACAAACAGTGATAAAACAAATACTGATTTGAGAGCTGTGTGCAGTGGCACACACCTGTAACCCCAACATCTCAGGAGGCAGAGGCCGGAGGATGGCTAGTTCAAGGCCAGAGGCAGTCTGCATAACTTAATGAGACCCTGTCTCAAAAAGTAAAAACTAGCCCGGTGCGGTGGTGCATGCCTGTAATCCAGTGGCTTGGGAGGTGGAGGCAGGAGGATCGCAAGTTCAAGACCAGTGGCAGTCCGCGTAACTTACCAAGACCCTGTCTCAAAAAGTGAAAAACTGGGCTGAGGGTGCAGCTCAGTGGTCCAGCACTTGCAGAGCATGCAAGAGCAAGGCCCTGGGTTCAACCCCCAGTACTGAAAAAAAAAAAAATGTAAAAAAAAGTAAAAACTGGGTTAGGGTGCAGCTCAACAGCAGAGCACTTGCAGAACATTCATGAGGCCCTGGGTTCAACCCTCTAATACCACACACATAAAAAAATACTGACTTGATAGGGTTGCTGTTAAATGCACGCAAACTAAGGAGTATACAGTGTGCAGCACAACACCAGGCATACAGCAGGCACTATATAAGTAGTATCTCTTATTGCTGTTCAGTATCTGAGGGTAGCTCTTCATTCAATATCTGTTGAGTGCAAGCCGGGCGTGGTGGTGCACGCCTGTAATCCTAGCGGCTCGGGAGGCGGAGACAGGAGAATCGCAAGTTCGAGACCAGACGCAGTCTGCATAACTTAGTGAAACCCTGTCTCAAAAAGTAAAAAAAAAAAAAAAATGGGCCGGGGGCGCAGCTCAGTGGTCCAGCACTTGCAGAGCATACAGGCGTGAGGCCCTGGGTTCAACCCCCAGTACCGCAAAAAAAAAAAAAAAAAACCATCTGTTGAGTGCCACGGTATGTTTAGCCCTGACAGAGGGTCCTCCTGAATCAGGAGGGACTTAAAATGTGGAGCCGGCCATGGGAGCTGGCCCAGGGATGCAGGCACAAGCTGTCTCAAAGGACTACACAGAGAGCTGTGGAAGCTCAGGAAAAGATGCCACTGCCCTCACTGCTCACTGCTGTTTTCAGAAATCAGGGGAGTTTTAAGCTTGGTCCTCTGATTTTATGTCAGGGATAAGCAGGAATGATGAAACTGTATCCATGGCCACCTCTTAACACTGCGTTTCAAACTAGGGCATCATCCTCACTGGCTTTACCATCTGTGTGTTCCTTTCCCTCTCCTGTGCCCTTTGTTGGCTGTGTGCATAGCTGGACAAATGACGGTCAGTACCTGGCTCTGGGGATGTTCAACGGAATCATCAGCATACGAAACAAAAATGGTGAAGAGAAAGTGAAGATTGAGCGGCCTGGGGGCTCCCTCTCCCCTGTATGGTCCATCTGCTGGAACCCTTCAAGGTACTCTTACGGCTGTCCTCCAAACGCCATTGGGAGGAAGGGCTTTCTCAGCAGGCTAAGTTCCTTCTCTCTTTCTGAGACCTCCATAGTCTTGAATTTTGGAATGAATGCCAGTGATTTAGCTAAGCAGATGAAGTATCTAGGGCAGCCCAAAGTGTGTGCATCAATGTCTGTGTGTAAACAAAATAGGAAGGCCATTTCCTTATGAACTAATAGCTGAGATCTTTGCTGTGGCTCTCTTTTTCTCTTTTTCCTTTTTGTGTTCTTCCCTACCAGTCTGGGCAGAAATGTTAATAAATAGCTCTTTCATGAATTGTTTTTTCTGTTGTTTCCCTTGCCAAAAAGTCAAAATTAAATCTACAAATGTCCCTAGAGCCTGGAGGTCTGCAAACATTTGGCATTCACCTTCCCAAAACTTACACACATTTTTCTTTTATACTCATGTGACTTTGAGGGTGGACTAATAGCTTTATAGGCTGTTTGTATAACCTATAATATTATTATGCTGTCAATATCCACCCCCCAGAGTCCTCTGAAGGTAAATTAAAGGACTTAATTGTTTACCAGCCCAATGTCATGTTACAGGTGGGTTCCTGTTTGATTTAGGAGGCTGTGTAGTTCTGTTTCTTTTTCTACACCAGGTTATTATACTTCTTCCTGAATAATTCTCTCCAGCCCAGGCAGTATCATGAGTATCTAATGCCGTCAAAGGCCATTAGCCTACCCCAGAGTTCCTGCTGTTTGATTTTGTGGCCATAGATGACTTTGCGGCTTCAGGCTACCATTTTTAATTCATGAGAAGCAGGATGCCTAGTGTACCTGGTGGCTGTCCTCTTCCGGGTAGGCTTCAGGGGTTCTTTGACAGGTTTTGAAATTATAGCTCTAGTGTAGTTCTAGGCAATGTGATTGTGAACGACCACTTGCTATCTACAGCCGATGGGAAAATATCTGGATGAACAGAGAGAACGAGGATGCTGAGGAAGTCATTGTCAACAGATATTTTCAGGAAATCCCTTCCACTCTGAAGTCAACAGTGTACAGTAGTCAGGATAGTAAGGCAGAGGAAGAGGACGACAGTCCCAGGGACGACAACCTGTGAGTGTGTCCCAGGGAGTGAGACCCCTCCTTGGAAGGGCCCAGGCCCCACCACACCTGCCGGGGCAGACGCTGCTGTGAAGCTCCTTGGCTGAGGGGAGCAGAGCAGGGCGGAGGGGGGTGTTGGTGCAAGCCCTTCCCCCAACAAAGGGGCGCACACCCTGAGGACTGCAGAGAGGGTTAGTGTGATCCTTTGGGAAACAAGGAGACACTGGGAAGTGCAGGAAAGAAGGCCCAGCCTTTCTTCTGTAAAATCCCACCCCTTGAAGAAACTCCCGTTAGCATCTTAGTATGTTTCTCCTCAGTCTTAATGTGTTCATATAATTATCTCAATCATATCCTGCTTCTTTTTGTTTAGTTAACCTCCTAGAGTGAACTCTTTCCAGTGACATCAGAAGTCCTTGGAAAACCACGATTTCTAATGCATTGCACGGGTGCCCCATGATTCATTTAACCCTTCCCCCATTACAGGAGCTCTTCTTGGCCCATTCTCCCACTACCTCAGCTTGCCTTGGCCAGGACACATGGCAGAGAAGAAGCCCTTGCCTTGCCCACTCTCCTCGCTCCCTGGTCCTGGCTGCCAGATGCCCTTTCTTCTGTCAGTTGAGATGGCCTGTAGAGAAAACACTGGCAGGCCGAGGGGGCAGAGCTAGGGCAGCCAGGATATTCTGACTGGGGCTTTCCTCACAGCAGCCATGGTTCCTAAGGCTCCTTGGAAGAATCCTGGGGTCCTGGGGACAAAGAAAGGAGCAAGGGTGGGCTTTAGGTCCCCATCTGTGCTTCAGCTAGAGAAGTTCCATTTATTGTTCAACATGAGTTTTTGTTTTGGTTAACAGTACCCCTGCTGGGGCCAGGAGTTGTTGAACACCAGTCCAGCCCAGAACCATATGTGGCCTCTATAGGAGGCTCACTGTGGGCTGGGCTCCTCAACTGTGCTTGTACCTCAGGGCCAGGCATGTGCAGTTCACCTAGAAAGCCCCTGCATGTAAAAACCTGTAGGGTTCAGGTTTGGCCTCAGGCTCAATATGTTAAAATTGAGAGGGTTTAGATTCAGTTCAGGTCTGGGTTTAAAAATTTAATCCTATGTGTAGATGGAGAAAGAAATTTTTCCAATTTTTAAATAGCTAATGATACAAAAAAAAAAAAAAAAAAATTAAAAGCTGAACCCAAACCCAGTTATCCACTGAGTTCAGGTTCAAGTTTGGATTCAGAAAAAAAGTTTTAAATGCTTGAGCTAGAATGGATTTAGGGTTTGGGTCTGGATTTAGTTTGAAGCCCTGCTATCAACACATGGGATTTAAAACTGAACCTGAACTGAACCCTCTAAATTTTAATGTATTCAACCTGAACCTGAGCCCAGTTTTTCACAGGTTTGAAGCCCTGCCCCTATCTACTAACCTTCCCCTTGATCTTTGTCTTTATTCCCTTTGTTCTGAACTAATGCCTATGACATTTCTTCTCTGCCCCTCCTGGCTGGCTTTTATAAACAAGGCTGCCTTGGTCATGTCTGCATAGCTAGTGGTGCTGTCAGGTGACCATGAGGCCCTAGTCTCTGAAAGCTGGAATTAATAAAGGCGAGACAACCCTGGATGGATTAAGATCTGGCCTCAAAGTTCTCTCTTGGGTTAGACTCCGAGGGGGCCGTCTCCCCAGCTCAGCCAAGGGGTTCTTCCTGGGTGCTGGTTCTACAGTCCAGTCCCAAGGCACTGACCCAACGACTGTCCATTTCAAACACAGTTCTTGGTCTTCAGCACTTACGATCTTTCTTTAAATTAGATGCAGTCAGAAGCCATTTCATCTGTGCAGGAGCCTCTGACTATAAGAGAACCGGGCTTTAGGTATTCATTCTCCCTCTTGAGGAAGAGCAGGCAAGCTTCCCTCATCTATTAGAGATCAGTCCACACCTTCCCACTGTGAGAGATGTTTCTCTGCTGTCTCCCCACATTGTACAGTGCATAAGAGAAAAGTACTCTTGCATCTGCAGCTGTGTTCTTTCTTTAAGTTTTTCCCCAGGGAGCTCTGAAAGGAGTTTGTCTTCTGCAGCTGTGTCAGAGTCCCAGCCCCATCAGCTCATGGTCAGGGCAACAGCAGGTCCCAGGAGGGCTGAACCTTCCTCTGATTCAGCCCATTGGACTGATTGACAGGTTGGGTCCAGTTATAACCATTGGTTTCAGTGAAGCTGTTCATTTGGCTTCCTGACAGCTTGGCTAAGGCTTTCTTTTTCCTGTTGTTTGTTAACCTGTAGGGTGCACTCATCAGCAGGCCATGGCCCCTTATAACCTCTTTTGTCTTCTGTTGATTAGAGAGGAGGTTAATGACATCCTGGCTGTAGCTGACTGGGGACAGAAACTTTCCTTCTACCAGCTGAGTGGAAAACAGGTAGGTAGCACTCTACAAACCCAGTTACACTTACACCTCTTCTGGTATATTAAACCAAGTGATTGTCAGCTTCTGCTTATTGGGCATTTGTTATGATACCAGGCCCTGTGCTCAGTGCTTTGCATATCTTTTTTTCATTTAAATCTTGTCAAATCCGGTGGAGCAGAGACTTCAATTATCTACTTTCTAGCAACGGGCAGATCAGACTACAGCAGTGACATATGCCCACAGTCCCACACAGCTAGAAAATAGAAACTGAGATGGAAACCCAGATTGGTTTTACTTTAAAGTCTAGCTCTTAGAGGGGATATAGTTCAGTGGTAGAATCCTTGCCTAGTGTGCATGAAGCCCTGTGTTTGATCCCTAGCCTGGCAAAAAGAAAAAAAGAAAGGGAGCGAGAGTAGGAGACCAAGAGCAAGAGAAGTAGAAAGAGAGAGAAGGAAGGAAAGAGAAAGAGAAAAAGAGAAAGGAAAAGTCAGTCACTCAGTCAGCCAGTCTAGGTCTTGGTCATGACCTTCCCTCCGTCATGTGCTTTCATTCATCCTGCCAACATTTGACAGCCTCCTCTTTGCTCAGGCCCAGCAGAGAGGAGCTTCTGGTGGAGCTGTGTGATAGCCTGTGCCCTGTAAGAGCTCATGGGCTGGTGCAAACAATCCTAGTATGGTACACTATGTGACATAACTGAGAACTGCACAGATAGATAGCCCCAGAGACACAAAAGAGAGTGAAATCACTGCTTCATGAAGTTGGGAGATCTTGTAGAGGTGACCTTTGAGCTGAACGAACAGGACTTTAAGAGGCAGGGGACACTGGCATAGGAGATAACCTGTACTGAGGCAGCAAGGAGCAAAAACACATGACAGTTCAGAGAACAGAGTTGTTCAGGGTGACTTCATCCCAGAGTTTGTGGACTGAAGATGGAGCTGAAGAGGTAAATGGGGACATGATTGTAAAGGATTAGAGTGGGGCGAATAAGAAGTTTGAGCATCATATGCCATAAGTATTTGGGAGCTGTGGATGGCAGGGAGTATCGTGGTCAGATTGCTGTTTCAGAAGAATTCCTCATTGTTGTGGAGAGTGGATTAAAACAGAGCCATGGTGGTAGGCCAGGTGCATTCACACACGCCTACATTCCTAGAACTCAGGAGGTGAAGGCAGGAGAATCTTGAATTCAAGGGCAGCTTAACCTACATAGGGAGTTTAGGACCAGCCTAGGTTGCATAGCAAGACCCTGCCTCAAAATGAAAAATGAAATTGAAAAAGAAAGTCAGATGTGGTGACTCCTGCCCAGAATCCCAGTGACCAAGAGACGGAGGCAGGAGGATGGCAAATTTGAGGCCAGAGGCAGTCTGCATAACATAGTGAGACCCTTTCTCAAAATAAAAAGTGAAAAAGGGACTGGGGATGCAGCTCAGTGGTAGAGAGTTTACAAAGCAAACTGGAGGCTGTGGGTTCAATCCTCCAGTACTGCACAAAAAATAAATAGAAAAGGTAAGGAGAGAGAGGTGGGGAGGGGGCGTGAGCATGGTAGTAGGATGAACTCTCTGTGGGCATTAAGTGCCCAGGACTAGAGTGAAGGTGGCAGTTATGGATTACGTACCACAGCCAAGCAAGTGAGGAATACAGCCTTTTTGAGGGAGTCTTTGATTGCACAGCATCCTTATTCTTCAAAATATGTCACGCTAAAAGGAAAGGTTTCAGGTATATGTAGCCAAGTTTTGGGACCATTTCCTCTATCTTTGTCTTATCATTGGTATCATTTCTTCTGTAGTTGAGTAAAGAAAAGATAAAAATAGTGGATAATAAAGGTTTTTGTTTTTTTTTCTCAGTTTCCATGGCTGATATTCTAAAACTCTTAATGATCTGGCATCTACTTTTCCTTGTCCTGTCTTATTCATCCACTTAATGTGTGTATCAATATTTAACAAATATTTATTGGCATACTGATAAATGATGTGAGTAAAGTGTACCAGGCACTGGGTGCACAAATAACTAGTGGAGGCTCCTGGGAATAAATAACCATACTGTACTGGAGGGACTGGGGTCTTGTCGCAGTAGTAGTAATAACAGCTCGACATGGTGGTTGGTTAGGGCCATGGAAGAAATATCTCACATGTATGTGACTCTGGAGTTCATGTTGTAGCCCAAAATTTTTGAATGATAATCAATTTTATTCTGCTAAGATGATGTGTTAGCTTTCTGTTGCTGTGACAAAATGCCTGAGTTAAACAACTTAAAAGGAAGAAAGATTTATTTTGGCTCACAGTTCAGAGGTTTCAGTGTATGGTCACTTGGCCCTGTTGCTTTGGACCCCAGGCAAGGCAGAACATCATGGTGGGGAGCACATAGTGGAGCAAAGATGTTCACCTCTTGGCAATTAGGAAGCAGTAAGAAAGAAGAAGTGACCAGGATGCCAATATAATCTTCAAGGGAACTCTCCCACGATCTGTTTCCTCCAGTTAGGTCCCACCTCCTAAAGTTTATACCACCTCCTAATAGCACTATCCACTGGGGACCAAACCTCAGGACATGAGCTTTTGGGAGACATTTACGGTTCAAACCATAATAGATGGTAACTCCAACTTGTTTGGGACAGTAAAGTTATTTTCCTGGTGGCTATGTGTCTTTTAACTCTAGGAACATTTAGAGTTAAATATGGGATGATGAAGTACACTAAACCCAAACTTTTGTGTTAGGCTTAGGTAAATTTTGTGTGTTTTTTCTTTTTCTTTTTTTCTTTTCTTTCTTTCCTTTATTTATTTATTTATTTATTTATTTTATTTTTTTTTGGCATTTTAAGTGTTTATAGTGTTTAAGAGGATCTGGTTTAATAGCAATAATAGCTAACATTGGGTTCCGGGCATAATATAATTCTTCACAAGAATTAACTCTTGCCGGGCGTGATGGTGCATGCCTGTAATCCCAGCAGCTGGGGAGGCAGAAGCAGGAGGATCGCAAGTTCGAGACCAGAGGCAGTCTGCATAGCTTAGCAAGACCCTGTCTCAAAAAGTGAAAAAAGCGGGGGGGGGCTGGGGTGCTGCTCGGTGGTCCAGCACTTGCAAAGCATGCAAGCGTGAGGCCCTGGGTTCAACCCCCAGGACCACACACACACCAAAAAAACAACATTGGAACAAGAATTAACTTTTTTAATCTTTATAACAACTCTGAGATGAGTTCTATTATCATCATTATTTTATATGCAGAAAAATTGTGGTACTGAGAGGAAGTTTGGTAATTTGCTCAAGGCCACACAGTTTAGTCTGTGGCCAAGCCTGGTCTGGAACCCAGGCTGATTGGTACTAAAATCCATATTAGAA
The DNA here is from genome assembly GCA_007922755.1 of Pedetes capensis. Taxonomy (NCBI): domain Eukaryota; kingdom Metazoa; phylum Chordata; class Mammalia; order Rodentia; family Pedetidae; genus Pedetes; species Pedetes capensis. Next base: position 85,569 of record VMDO01003244.1, read on the forward strand.
TATCTTTTGGATTAGTCTTCTGATAGCTGTTTAAAAGCTGTAATTGAGTAATTAGTTTTATGCTTCTGATTTTAAGAAAACAGATACCAGAGTTTTTTATTAAGTACCTCAGTAATATTGGAATGTTTAAGAGATTCGTACATTTTTTTAATTTGGGATTCACTAGGCTTTTTGTTTGTTTTAATGTTTTTTAGTTGGCATACAAATTAATGAGCTTCATTATGACATTTTCATACATACATATCATTGTACATTGCTCATATTCACTCCTTATTACCCTCTCACGGGCTTTTTGAATCTATATATTTATGTCTTTCTCCAAATGTGCAAAAAAATTGGCCACTATTTCTTCAATTTTCTTTTATTCTCCATTTTCCCCTTTGCTTCAGGATTTCTAGGTCAATTATATAAACTTTATTGACACTTCTGTATCCCTACTATTTATATTAAGCTCATTCAATGAATTTTCTTTTCAGTTACTGTATTTTTCAGTTCCCGAATTTCCATTTAGTTGGTTTTTTTTTTTATTTGTGTATTCGTTACAAGTATATTTTCTTTTATGTTCTTAGCCATAGTTATCATAGTTGAGGTTTTTTGTTTGTTTTGTTTTTTGTTTTAGGAGGTGGAACTCAGGGCCTCATGCATGCTTTTCAAGTGCTCTACCTCTGAGCTGTACCCCCAGGCCATGTTTTACTTTTTATTTGAGACAAGGTCTCACTAAGTTCTTTAGGGTGCCCCTGGCCTCAAACTTGGAATCCTCCTACCTCTGCCTCCTGAGTTGATGGGATTATAGGCATGTACCACTAATGCCTGGAATCATAGCTATTTCAAAATTCTCACATGCTAATTTTAATATCTGGGTCATCTTGAGTTTGTCTTTGTTGATTGACTTCTCTCTCTAATATGATTCACATTTTCTTGTTTTTTGGAATTTTGAATTGTATTCTGGACATTTCAAATGCTACATCATTGAGACTCATTTCCATCATATTTCTCTGAAGATTAGGTTATGTGCATATGTGTGCCCATGTTCATTTAAACAGGTTGTTTACTTTGTTTAACTCAGAATTCAAGCTCCGTGTTTTCAGTGGTGAGTAGCAGCTGGAATATTGGTACAATTTTTTAGCCTTAGCTAGACTGCTTGACCTCTGCCTCACACGTGAGTAGTTTAAGGATCGCTGATGATTGGCAGAGTTCATGTACAGAATTTAGGCTCCCCTCTGCCCTTCTTTTCTGGGATATCTCACTTCATTTTCTAGTTGCTGTGGTCCTCCCAAATTCTGTGCCCATCCAGCATGGTGCTGACAAGGCCTGTCCTCAAGCAAAAAGGCATTTTGTTTACTTATTTATTTTTTGCAATACTGGGAGGTTGAACCCAGAGTCTCGCACATGCTAAGCAAGTGCTTCATCACTGAGCTGCACCCCCAGACCCTCTTTTTTGGGGGGATGCCTCATACATACCTTGCAAGTGCTGTACCACTGGGCTGCACTCCCAGCCCATTTAAAACAAAAAAAAAATTTTTTGAGACATAGTCCCTTTGTATAGCCTAGGCTGGCCTGGAACTCATGATCCTGCCTCACCCTCCTGAGGTGCTGGGGTTATGGGCATGTGCCACCACTCCCAGCTCTATTTTTATTTTGAGACAGGGTCTTGCTAAGTTGCATAGGCTGCCTCTGGCCTCAAGCTTGTGATCCTCCTGCTTCAAACTTTCAAGGATTACAGGTGTGCACCACAGTGCCCGAATCAAAAAGGCATTTAAAAAACTGAGAAGCTTGGCTAGGAATGGTGGTACACACTTACAATCCCAGTACTCAGGGTACCGAGGCAGAAGGATTGAGAGTTGGAGGCCAACCTGGGTTATATCGTTCCAGTCGAGATGCTATCAAAGAAAAAGAAAAAAATGGAAAGAAAGAAAAAAGAAAGAAAACCTGAAAAACTTGCCTAAAGCCATTCAAATCTTCCATGTGTGCATGCATCTTAGGTTTCTGCCTACTTTGGTTACCTGCCAATGTCTTCAGGTGCTTGCTGTTTATACTTGGTCCAGAGTTGATGGCTGTTACTTGCAAAAGGCTCAGGCCAATAGGAACTCCTGAGCCATGACCAAAAGTTGTCAGCCTTCATGTCATGACTCATAAGATTTTTTAGTTTTCTTATTAGATTTATTAGCATGGTAAAAGTACTAGGACACTTGGTTGTTAGGCATTTGAAATTCCTAAAAAGGAAAAGAAATGTAAACATAAAAAAATTATAATTGCAGTTTAAATTACTGAAAGAGAATTAACTAAGTTGAAATTGAAGCTGACTATTTTAAGGGATTTTATCTGTTCAAAATTGAATTCATTAAACAGAGTTGATTGTTCACTTTTACTAAGTCTATAGATAGGACTATAATTGTAAATTGAACTTAAAAATTGAAGGAGAAACCAGATTTCTAGAGTCAATTCTTTAATAAGTTGAATAAAGGATAAAGGATAGTCTTTTAAACTGAATAAACTCAGCTTTGTGAAATAGTTTTTTAAAAAATAGAAAAAAGGAGCTGGGTGCGGTGGTGCAAGCCTGTAATTCCAGCAGTTTGGGAGACGGAAGCAGGAGGATCGCAAGTTCGAGACCAGAGGCAGTCTGCGTAATTTAGCAAGACCCTGTCTCAAAAAGTTAAAAAGTGTGCTGAGGGTGCAGCTCAGTGGTCCAGCACTTGCAAAGCATGCAAGTGTGAGGCCCTAGGTTCAACTCCCAGTACCACCAAAAAAAAAAAAGAAAGAAAGAAAAAGAAAAACGAAACGGAGGGGAGCCCTTGAATCATAGCAAGGGCTATGTGTGGGGGATGGCCTATGGGGGAAAGACATCCCTGGCCTCCAGTTTGGCTGAGCAGCTACAAGTCACTTCTGGACAATTAGGTGGTATGGGGGAGAGTATAGGAGCCAGCAATTTGGTAGGGTGGAGGGAGGAGTCAGTCAGGACAGAAAGGCTTGTGTTTGTGATGGAGTAACTTGGGAGACAGAGCCAGCAGCTCCCCTATCTCCTGACACCATTGTTAAAGTTGGTGAGGAAGTCCTTAATAGTAATATGATTACTACAGATTTAGAAATAGTTTTCCTCTTGCTATGTGTTCTCTTTCCTCAGATTGGGAAGGATCGGCCACTCAACTTTGACCCCTGCTGCATCAGCTACTTTACTAAAGGGGAGTACATTTTGCTGGGGGGCTCTGACAAGCAGGTATCCCTGTTCACCAAGGATGGAGTTCAGCTTGGAACTGTTGGGGAGCAGAATTCCTGGGTGTGGACATGCAAAGCAAAGCCTGATTCCAACTATGTGGTAAGAAGAGGAAATGCATTTTGCTGGGCCACTGCTTGGGAAGGCACTGAGCACCAGCCATGGTCAGCTAGTCAGTTCACTGGTGTTTGCTCCTGACCGTGGGAGGAGAGACTGTCTCTCCACTGAGCTGAGCTTCATAGCTCTCTTCCCCACAGGTGGTGGGCTGCCAGGATGGCACCATTTCCTTCTACCAGCTCATCTTCAGCACAGTCCACGGGCTCTACAAGGACCGGTATGCCTACCGGGATAGCATGACAGATGTCATTGTGCAACACCTTATCACTGAGCAGAAAGGTAAGAGACAGAACTGGCCTCTGCCCTGCAGACACTGGGAAGAAGGGTAGGTGGAGAGAGCTAGCAATAAGGCACATGAAATAACAGGAAATGTTTCTCCTTGGCCTTTTGAAAGCATGTAGGGCTTTATGTATACTTTGCAAGTGCTCTACCACTGAGCTGCACCCAAGCCCCTTTTTTGATTTTATATCTTGAGTCAGGGTCTCACTAAATTATGCAGACTGCCTCTGGCCTTGAACCTGAGATCCTCTTGCCTCCGCCTCCAAGTCTCTTGGATTACAGGCGTGTGCCACCGTGGCCAGTGCTATAAAGATTTTTTAATGAAAGTGTCTCACTTTAATTGCTGAGAGCATTAAGTAAGTGATAGCTTTTAATCTCTCTGCCTTCTACCTTACTTAACAACCTTTTTCTAGAGCCTGATTTTTTTTTCCTCTGACAGTTCGGATTAAATGCAAAGAGCTTGTCAAGAAAATTGCCATCTACAAAAATCGATTAGCTATCCAACTGCCAGAGAAAATTCTCATCTATGAGCTGTATTCAGATGACTCGTCAGACATGCACTATCGGGTGAAGGAGAAAATTGCTAAGAAGTTTGAGTGCAACCTGCTGGTGGTGTGTGCTGACCACATCATCCTCTGCCAGGTGGGCAGCAGCCTGAGGAGGGGTCAGGGTGATACGTTTCATGCTCCCCCAGTGATAGGGTCCCACCTCAGGGTTCTAAAACTGGTCACTAGGAAACCTTGTCCCTTTTTGTCAAACTCAATGGCTGTTCATTGGCTTTCATTGTACTGGCATTTAGGTAAACATTGGCTTTCATTGTACTGGCATTTAGGTAAACCAGTCTCTATTAGAAGAAGGACATGGGCCACAAACTGGAGAAAACTTTTTTTTTTTTTTTTTTTTTGGTACTGGGGGTTGAACCCAGGGCCTCTCGCTTCCATGCTCTGCAAGTGCTGGACCACTGAGCTGCACCCCCAGCCCATTTTCTTACTTTTTGAGACAGGGTTTCGCTAAGTTACACAGAGTGCCTCTGGTCTCGAGCTTGAAATCCTCCTGCCTCCGCCTCCCGAGCTGCTGGGATTACAGGCGTGCACCACCGTGCCCGGCTCAGAAAACTTTTTTTGTATTTTTGTATTGCAAAGCATTTGCCATATTGGAGCTAGATATATTTTAACAAGTTAAAGCATAAGCTGGTTTGGGTTTTTTTGTTTGTTTATTTGTTTTGTTTGTTTGTTTTCAGTACTGGGGTTTTGAATCCTGGGTTTCATACGTGCTAGGCAAGTGCTCTACCACTGAGCCATACCCAGCCCCTTTTTTATTTTTATTTTTTTTTATATTAAGACAAGGTCTCACTAAGTTGCCCAGGCTGCCACTGGCTTCAAACTGGCAGTCCTCCTGCCTCAGCCTCCTGAGCAGCTGGGATTATAGACATGTGCCTTGGCAACTAGCCAATAATTTTTTTTTGATAAGAATATATGCATAAACATTCATATCAATTTGGTAATTAAGGGATTTTTACTTCTTGAGAGATTTCTGTCACAGAAAAAAAATGTTCTCAACATAGATTTCTAAAAAGTGTCCAGGTTGATGCCAAGACAAAGTTTGAAAGGACTTTGAGAAGAGCCTACTAAAGATGGATTTGGTTTCAGCCAGGCCTATTGGAAGTGATGAAATGGAAAAAATCCTTTGGGAATCACCATAGTGTAAAATACTATAAAAATCGAAGAGGTTGGAACTTCAGACAGTGCAGGAGAGCCACGCATTGGGTGATGAGTGTGGCACTCTGGTGTACTTCTGGGTACTGCCTCTGACTGTGGAGGTCCATGTTGAAGATGTGGGGCTAAATTGGGCTCTGTGGGAAAGCCTTGTGTGAAAGATTCACGAGGGCAGTCGAGGGGATGAGCCAGGGTTAGGTAGCTACGGGAGGTGTAGGCATCTTCACCCAAGGTACAGGAAGGCCTCCCTGGGAGGGCTAGGAGCGCTCATTCTGTTGAATGTCACTTGCTTCCTAGGAGAAGCGACTGCAGTGCCTGTCCTTCAGTGGAGTAAAAGAGCGGGAGTGGCAGATGGAATCTCTCATTCGGTACATCAAGGTGATCGGTGGCCCCTCTGGACGAGAAGGTCTGTTAGTGGGCTTAAAGAATGGTCAGGTGAGTCAGGGCTACCTTCCCCTCCCATGAGGCCGATTACCTGTATGCAGATGCAGGTCATCCATCTAGTGGTGTCCATGAGATGAACTGCCAGGACAGGAAAGGGCTTGGTGTGTTGGAGGGCAGCCTAGAGTTTACTTTTAGGAGGACAGCATCAGGCCAAAGGTGCAGTGGCCCTCAGACTCACAGGATGCTTGTGTTCTGGCAGAGATGGTGCTACAGCCTCTGGGCTTACATAGAGTGGATTAGGGGGTTTAAGGTCATTGGGAAGTTGGGAGATTTGTCAGTGATGCAGCTTTAGTGGATTACTGGGGAGAGAGAGGCAGAGATCGTTACTGAGGTCAAGTCCCTGTTAGGGCAATGCCTGGGTTACCATGATGTGTGCCAGCCTGTGTACTAGACAGTGGTGGGTCCCTAGGATGTTACTAGATGCTGTAAGAAAAATGGGTCCTAGCTGGGCGTGGGGCGCACACTTGTAATCCCAGCGGTTTGGGAGGCGGAGCCAGGAGGATCGCAAGTTCGAGACCAGAGGAAGTCTGCGTAACTTAGCGAGACCCTGTCTCAGAAAGTAAGGTAAAAAATAAAAGGGCTGGGGGTTCAGCTTAGTGGTCCAGCACTTGCAAAGCATGCAGGCATCAGGCCCCGGGATCAACCCCCAGTACCACACACACAAAAAGAAAGAAAGAAAGAAAAATGGGTCCTTTGGGCAAATAAATGTGGGAAATCTAGGTTATATGAAGATTAAACAGATTCTTCTCTCTTTGTGTGTGTGTGTGTATGTGCGTGTGTGTGTCCTTTGCTCAAAATAAGAAAAGTTCTATGTGGGCTACATAGAAATTTGAAAGTGAAAATATAACTACATTAGCCTGAGAGCCAAACTGTGTAGCAGATGGCTTGTGGCTGAGGCTTGTCAGGTCTTTGCTGGGGACGGAAGCTATGGAGCATGAGATCAGTGGGAGCTGTCAAGCAGCAATACCAGAGTGGGGGAAGAGCCTACTTCCTCCTCTCAGTCAGCTGTCAAGTCTTGTGTGAGGCTGAGAGCATGGACGGTAGGGTTGGTTTGACCTGGGCTTATGTTCTTACTTAGCTACTCACTAGCTCTGTGACCCTAGGCAGGTCTCTTCACCTCTCTGAGGCTCAGGTTTTACAAATAAGGATAATACTACTTTTTTCACAGAGCCTTCAAAAACAGAGATGTCAATAAATGGAGGCTGTCAGCATCAGCATCATCGTTATTGTTTTCTATCAGATGTCTTCTCAGTGTTCATAGTAGCCTCTTCCTGTATTAGTTCATGATGCAAGTCTTTGCTAAATAGTCTCCCGTAACCCTGCAGTCTGAATAATGTCATTAACAGATCCCCAATCCGAGCAGATTCTAGAGTGAGTTTGGCATGTCTTGGGCCTGTTGTTGGAGCAGCCTCTGATGAACCACACTACTAGTCTCCTAAGGATAAGCCCCACAACCCCCGCCACTCCTTCTTTCTTTTAATGAGTCCTTTTTCTGCACACAGCTTCTCTGGAGTTCGTGGGAGTTGTTCTTGTAGAACACATGGGACTCCAACAGCCTGGCAGTGGGCCAAGGTCTGGTTGCCATGGTGACTCATTTTTTTTTTTTCTCTGAAATTTTGCCAGATCCTGAAGATCTTTGTGGACAATCTCTTTGCCATCGTCCTGCTGAAGCAGGCCACCGCCGTGCGCTGCTTGGACATGAGTGCTTCCCGGAACAAGCTAGCAGTGGTGGATGAAAACGACACATGCCTGGTGTATGACATCCATACCAAGGAGCTGCTTTTTCAGGTGAAGTCCCTGAGACACAGTCCTCTAATTAGGGCACCTGCTGTAGCTTCCCAGTCCCTGCAAGAGGTGCTCCCGCTGGGACCCAGGTTGCTCGCTGGGATGAGCCGCAAAGTGCACAGAAGCCCCAGGGCACAGCCTGCTTCTCCCCTAGACCTGGGAGTGGCAGGGCTGAGCCAGCCTCTTTCAACTTTGGTTTCCTTGATGGTAAGGTTAACTGTGAGCAAGAAATGAGATGATAATGAGAAATCTGAGTGGATGGCTTAACGGAGTGGGGAGGATTCTTTTGAAGACATCCTCAGCTCCTTCCTGGGTGCCTGCCTATTCCTCCCACAGGTGAACTAAGGCATAGTGCAGAGACAGGATCAGCTTTTTCATCTGAAAGAAGGGGAAGGCTGAGTGGAACCCCACCCTTCTACTTTTTTCACTAGGATGCCATAGAGGCAGCACAATGGGAACAGTGTGGTCTTTGGGGGATAGGCATTATTTATACACTGTCTGGTCCTGTGGCTGGAAGAAGGGTGTCACTGGAGAAGAAAGCCCAAGGGCTTTGTGCCTAGTATCTGGCTGGCTTTCTCCTGGGTTAGGGCTGCTCTTGCCTTTTGGGGCTTTGTAAGTGGTCAGGTTTGGTTTGCCTAAAGTGAGCTCCTCCCCAAACTGGAACTTCTGCTTCCTGTTCTCTACTGCAGGGTTTCCCAAGGATGGGGGGAAATTCAGTCCTCTTATCAGGGTCCTCTTTGTCCTCAGCAACAAAATCAGTAGGGTGGAGGGTGCCTGGGGTAGGGACATGCCTCTTTCAGCTGGACACCGTGACCTGGCTGCTTCTACCCCAGAGGTGACTCTCAGTTAATACCAACTCAGGTCACAGAGGAAGCAGAGTGGTTTAGGGGAAAGGAAGAGCACAGCCATCACCTGGGCTTGAGTTCTGCCTGCCTCACTTGCTTCGTGATCTTGAGCAATTTAGTGAACCTCTGTATACTTCAATTTCTCCTTATTGCTAAAATGAAATTAATAATTGCCACCTTCACAGAATTGCTCCAGGAATAAACAAGATACCATCATGCTAGCTCAGTGCTGGGGTCAAAGTAGGGCCCTGCTCTTGGTTAACAGGCCCTCAGGTGTGCTTTGTGTTGAGCCTAGAGCTGTGTAAGGATAGAATGGTGTGGGCTGTGTAGGAGGCTAGGAAAGATGATTCTCAGGACTTGCCAGGAGATGTAAACACTCCCAATCTCTTTGGCCTACTAGCTGTTTCTTTTCTCTGCTGCCCTTTCCCACTCTGAATGAAAACAGTTTTGTGTGTGTATGTTTAATTTTCATTATAAAAGTACTCTGCCAGCCAGGCGTGGTGGCTCATGCCTATAGTCCCAGCAACTTGGGAGGCGGAGGCAAGAGGATCACAAGTTCAAGGCCAGAGGAAGCCTGAGCAATTTAGCAAGACCTTGTCTCAAGATGAAACATAAAAAAGGAGCTGGGGGTGCAGCTTAGTGGCAGAGCACTTGTAAAGTATGCACAAGGCCCTGGGTTCAGCCCTCAATACCACACAAAAAAAAAGTACCTACCCAGGTGTGGTGGCACACACCTGTAATCCCAGCACTCTGGAGGCTGAGGCAGGAGGATCAATATGAGCTGAAGGCCAACCTGTTCTATATAACAAGTTGTAGGCCAGCCTAGGCTATACTGTGAGACCCTGCCTCAAAAAAAATGTACATAATCCATGCTCATTGTAGAAGATGGAGACATTGGGAGACATTCTAGGCAGAAAGGCTGAGCTTCTGCTGGTCCCTAGGGTTCCAGAACTGAGCAGAACACTGAGCAGAGGGAGTGCCCCAAGGGTGACTGCAATTTTAGTGTGTGAACTATAAATGTACGTACAATATAATATTTCCTAGTTTTAAAAATAGCTCTTTGTTCTTTTTTTTACCAAAAAAAGATATTCACAACCAAAGAACTTTTAGATAAACAAAAAATGAAGAAAACAAAAAGCACCCACAATTCTACCCACTCAGAAACAATCACTTAAAATCCTTTGGAATATTATCACTTTCACTGTTCTGATGTATAGAGATGTGTATTTATCCTTTGTGTGTGAGGGGCCCCCTGAAGAAGGAACCCAGGGCCTTGGGTATGCTAAGCAAGCCCTCTATCACTGAGCTGCACCCCAACCCTATTTATTCTTTAGTAAAAGTGGTATCCTATTTTGCTAATTTTCTATTTAATATGAAGTCAACAAAGTATGGGGAGAATAATATTTTCTTCAAAAGTAATGCTTAAGCAAAAATTGTAACATTAAAAAAAAAAAATTCCAACACTCACCAGGTATGGTGATGCACACATGTAATCCCAGTGACTCGGGAGGTGGAAGCAGGAGGATTGCAAGTTTGAGGCCAGAGGCAGCCTGTGTAACCTAGTGAGACCCTGTCTCAAGATTAAAAAATAAATGGGCTAGGAATGTGCAGCCCAGTGGTAGAGCACTTGCAGAGGCCCTGTGTTCAACCCCTAAGTATCACAAAAAGAAAACAAAATTCCAACACTCACTGGACGTGGTGGTGCACACCTATAATCCCAGCAATTTGGGAGTTAGAGGCAAAAGGATTGCAAAGTCAAGGCCAAGGCAGCCTCCGTAACTTAGCAAGACCTTGTCTCAAGATAAGAGTAAAAAAATGTGCTGGGGGTGCTACTCAGTGTCACAGCATTTGCAAAGCATCCGTCAGGCCCTGGCTTCAACTCTCCAGTCCCATAAATCAATCAATCAATCAATCAATCAATCATTCATTCATTCATTCCAATACTCCACCAGCACACAGAGGAGTTTATTACCTCATCCTTTTCTTCCTGGTCCCCTTTCCTCCTTTTCCCTCCACCCCTCTGTCAGCACTTCACCATGATCCAGTCTTTAAGATGGGAAATTAACAGAAATGTGAGAGAGATGCAGAAGCCCAGGGTGGTGCTTACAGTCCCCTAACCATCCCTGTCCCTCAGGAACCGAACGCCAACAGTGTGGCCTGGAACACCCAGTGTGAGGACATGCTCTGCTTCTCGGGAGGCGGCTACCTCAACATCAAGGCCAGCACCTTCCCTGTGCACCAGCAGAAGCTGCAGGGCTTTGTGGTTGGCTACAATGGCTCCAAGATCTTCTGCCTCCACGTCTTCTCCATGTCTGCTGTGGAGGTGCCACAGGTAATCCAGGCACCTGTCTGCTCTCTGCTGTGACAGGGCAGGTGGGGAAGGAAAGCCAGGCCCTGGCACTAGTTCTGTGGGGCGGGGCCAGTGACAAGATGGAGGAGAGAAGAGTGGCAGCTGCGATGTTGCAGAAGGTGCTGTGGACTAAACCTCACATTCTATCTCCACCCCGTGCAGCCTGCACGTCTCTGGGCAAACAGCTTAGCCTCCATTTCTGAGCCTCTACTTCCTTTTGATCCCCTTTCTGGTATAGACAAGGAAGGACTTTGTTATGGTTTGGGCCCAAATGTCCTCCAAAGTTCATGTGTTTGAGTGCTTGGTCCTCAGGCAGTGGCGCTGTTTGGAGGCTATGGAACTTTTGGGAGGTGGGATTCTAGCTTAATGGAACTTGTCACTGGGGCCAGGCCTTTGGAGGTTGTCACCTGGACCCATGGTTCTGATCACTTAATCCTTCCTGATTGTGAAGATGTGAAGTTCTTTGCCACAGGCCCTGCCACTCACTGCTGCCACATCTGCCATGCCACCATTATGGACTGATATCCTGTAACCTTGAGGCCCCAAGAAATCATTTCCTCCCATAAGTTTGATTCAATCAGTTTCTGTGTCACAGCATTGCCCCAACTGACTAATACAGGTGTGCATTGTATGAGCAGGCAGCGTTTACCCATGAGCTGGCAAAGCTGCACCAGCACCTGGATGGCATGTGTGTGAGAGAGGGAGAATGGGTAGGATGAGGTGCAGGGACAGAGGTCTGTGAGCCAAAAAGGGAGCATGGGACACTGCACAAGTCCCCCAGACTTAGAGGAGACCAGACAGGAATGGGAGGCTGGAGTATGGAGCTGTAGAATGGGGCAGGGCAGAGACAGACAGGAGAGCCCAGGACAGCAGGCCACCTGGTGGCTGGCCTAAGTTGCAGCTGCCCCAGCTGCCTGCTTACCCGTCACTTCAGTGAATGATGCTCACTGTAGAACTACCATAAAACAGAGATGAGCACCAACGAGAAACTTGAGCCTCAGAATCCCATTCCTCAAGAGAGAATTTTTTTTTTTTTTTTTTTGAGAAAAGGTTTTACTGTGTAACCCAAGTTACAAATTTGTGATCCTCCTAAATGCTGGGTTTACACACAACCATGTCTGGCTGAGAATCATTCTTAAACATTCTACCCAGACTCTTCTATGTAAATGCATATAATATGCATAATAAACAATTATGAGTATGTGATCTGACGTAAACATTTTTAAGCAAAAGTAGAATCATACTTCTTGTTGTTGTTAGGTGCTGTCAAGTCAGTGTCTGACCCATAGTGATCCTATATACAACAGGTGAAACACTATTGTCAGTGATTGTCTGCTATTCATAGGGTTTTCAATGGCTGGTTGTTTTGGGGAGTGAGTTGCCGGGTCCTTCTCCCAAGCCTACAGCACCGGGTGTTCCCAGGCAGTCTCCCATCCAAGTACTAACCAGGCCCAACCCTGCCTAGCTTCTGAGATCTGATGGAATCAGATGCCACAGTGGTATGGCTGTAGGCTAGAATCACACTATGATGATTGTTTCTTAACTTTTATCTATATAAGCATTGCTACCTAAAGATGAAACCTCAGATTTATCGTACTTTATTGAATGTGGACCATACACAGGAGATTGAGACTTTTAATCCTAATGCCATTTCTAATTTAACCTAACATTTAGATATTGTAGACCCATCTCTTTTTGTGAATTATTGGTTACAAACTAGTAATCTGGCTTTTTTTTTACTCAGCAGTCTATAGGAAACATGGTCTCATATCAATGAATGTACCTCTCCAGCATTTTCAAACATTAAGATGGTTGCAGTGATTCACATATGTTAGGAAATAATACAGAGATTCCTTATACATTTTGCCCAGTTTCTCCCTAGGGTAACAGTTTGCATAACTATAATACAATTGTTCATGTGATCTGCCACCACAGTGTAGACTCCAAGCACTTTACCATCCCAGGATCCAGGTGGCAAGCTGCCTTTTTGTGCCCACAGCCCCTCCCCCAGCTTTGTAAATTGCTGCAGTGAATCCTGTCACATGGATATACCACAGCTTACTCAACCAGCACCTGTTTTTGGACATTTGTACAGTTTGTGGCTTTTCTGTTCTCATAAATAGTGGCCCTTTTTTTGTTTTTGAAACAGAGCCTTACACTGTAGCTGAGGCTGGCCTGGTACTGGCTTTGTAACCCAGGCTGACTCAGACTCACAGGAATCCTTCTGCCTCAGCCTCCCAAGTGCTGGGATTACAGGCATGCACCACCACATCCAACTGAAAAGTGGGCGTCTTTCTAGCTAAGTTGCTGAATCTATCCTGAGTTAGCTCCTTGGTGTAAATTTGGAGACATGAAATTGCTGGGCCAAAGGCTCTGTATATTTGAAATATGTTCAAACACATTTCCCATTTGCCTTTTTGCTAGGTTCTGTCTACATGCCCTGCATATAGCTGGCCTTCAGGTTAGACCCAGTTCTTCCTGTGAGCTGCTGTCACTTGTTGATGCAGGAATTACTGGGGCAGGGGCCACTACCTGTGTCTGCCAGGGACCGGAGCAAGTATTCAAGCAATAGCAATAAATTCTGGTCTGAGGAAATGGAAGAAGAAAAAGAGGAAGCAAGAGAGAGGCAAGAGTTGGGGGAGAGGTGGGGGCAGCAGGAGGGGGGCAAGTACAGTCCCATGGACTGTTTCCTTGCTATCCTCATCGGCTCCCTGTCAGCATCCCAATCCCTGGCACCACATCTGCCAGGATCTCACTCTTCCTCAGCTGTGCCAAACAGGCTGTGCTTGTAGAAAGATTTTCCCCAAAGATTGCCATCTTGACCTAAAAAATGAATGTAGTTTGTGTCTCCCTGACTTTGGCCAGCCAAAAGGAGCTAAAAGGGCCGCCAGGGCTTCCTCTGCCAGGGCCTTTGGAGTCAGTAGCCAGAGTCTCACTTGGCTACAGTGAGCCTTCGTGCTGATGCAGCAGGTCAGAACTGCCAAGAGTTAGGAAAGGCGATCTGGACACAAAGGCTGTTTATCTGTCGCCTCTGCCTCCAGCCATCCTGCGGTTTGGGCCTCCAGACCCAGTGGGGAGAAAGCCCCAACCTTGCTCTGGGGATTTTTGGTTTCCTTTCGAAATTTACATCATCTTGTGCAAGACCTGGTTTGTCCGAGCTGCCAAATAGGGCAGCAAGCCCCAGTCAGGCTTCTCGGGGTGCTGGTGACTTCATGTTTGGAAAGCTGCCTCAAGATAAAGGATCTCTCAGAGAGGATTCATTCTGTTAGTGTATTTTTTCAAACTCCCACTCAGATTGAGCCTCCCAAGCAAATCCCTGTGCTCACCATCCATTGTATGCTCTGTTCTGATGTTCTGATGTTCCTGCCCCTGTGCCCGTCCCTCTTGTCATGGGGCAGTCAGCAAGTCGATAAATCCTGCAGTTTAGGGGAAGGAGCGCCAGCCTTGAGTTCTGTTTCTGCTGCCTAAACCAACTGCACGGGGAGCAACTTTTTTTTTTTACTAGTGGGACATCATTTTCTTTTCTGTGAAATGGGTTTTGTTGTTGTTGCTGTTGTTTGAGATGGGGTCTCACCATGTTACTCAAGCTGGTCTTCAAGTTGTGGGCTTAAGCAATCATCCTACCTCAGCCTCCTGAGTAGCTAGGACTACAGGCCATGCCTCTGTTCCCAGCTTGAAATGGGGTTAATTATACCCATTTTCAGGTTTTGTCTGCCCCAATTGCTATTATTACTTCTTCTTATTATAGGCAATCATAAAATAGCAAAAACCACAAAACAAACTAAATTGGACCAGAGGGTACTCACTAAAGAAGTTTAGAAGGATAGCTTATTGTGGGGGGAGTTTGAGAAGGCTCCCAGGAGGTGGTGAAGGCCGAGCCCAGGGCGCCTGGAAAGGCAGATGGCAGGGCAGACCTGGGGGACGGGGTCGGATGGGGGCAAGTGTGGAGCTTGGGAGCTGATGTGGAGAAAAGACAGGAGGAGGGTGCGTGCTCTTTTTACCCAGTACTTTGTCATTTGCAGAGTGCTTTTCTGGTTTGCCCACGGTAGCCTGGGCTGGACATGGCATGGAAACAGAAGATAGTGGGTTTGGCTAGCAGGCTGGGAGTGGCTATGCCAGGCTTGGGTTCTGGCCCAGCTGCTCCCAGCATAGGCTCTTCTGCCTCCCTTACAGGGAAAGGTGGGTGTCATGGAACTACAGTAGGAAAGACAAGCCCTCAGGAGCAGCCATGTCTTGCTGGCAGAGGGCAGACTGGCTTAAAAGGAAAAAAGTTTCCTTTAACTCTGAAGCTAAAAAACAGGACTGGAAATTTCAAAGATAAAGGCTTCAAATGGAGAAAACATTAGTTCCACTTCCACATTTAGGAACCATTAGCACAGAGGTACTGGCTGATTGATCTCCACTGCCTGGGAATACAGAAGTAGACACATTGGTCCTTGAAGCACATGGACGAGCCTAAAACAAGGATGATGCCTTTCATGGTTAAAGATGGCCAGGCCAGGCCCAGCTCATACTTGCTCTGGTGCTTGCGTATGTGCACGCGCACACAAGGCAAAAGGGAGCACTAGACCTGAAGTGAGGTCAGACTGCTTCTTGCTCCAACCTCAGGTTTTCCATTTGCCAAGTATGTGTCCTCAGACATGTCAGGTGTCCTCTCTGAGTCTCAGTCTCCTGGGCCGTAATCACTGAATAATAATAACTTATTTACTCTTGGCTGTTGGGATGCAGAAGCACTTTATAACCGTAAAACATGGAGTCATTAGGAACTCCTCACAGGTGTTCACAGCAAGACAGTCCAGAATTGGAGGACATGTCTTCAGAGTCTTCTCAGAGCAAATCATTTATCTTTCTCAGACTCAGTCCTCTAAGAGAGGCCACCTCAGACTTCTCCCTCCCAGTCATTCGTGCCTTCAGCACATGGACTTAGGGCATACTGGGGGAGGGGGATGAGAATAGCCTTGTTGCTGCCCACAGGGCATTTGGGCACACAGGCCTAGAATTACAGCTTGACCTGGGAGCTGGACAGAGACCAGAGGAAGTTCAGGTGCCTTCCCTTGGGGTGGGAGAATGGGGGGTCAAGGAAAAGTTCCCAGAAAAGCCCTTGAAAGCCAGGTGGGTGTTTGCCATAGGCAGGGGACAGAGAGGATGGGCAGGAAGTTTGTACTGGAGCACTTTAGCTCAGCTGTGAATGGAGAGAATGGAGGGCATTGCAGGTGGGCAGGGGCGAGGCTGAAGGGGGTACTGACTAATCATTGACACATCCCTGCAGGTATTTGTAATGAAGGCATTGCACACATGAATGCAGGCTTGATTGGAATCTCTTTCTACTACTCTGAAAAGAATTTTCTTTTTTTCCTTTTGATGAAATCTTGTAGTCTGCTCCAATGTACCAGTACCTGGACAGGAAAATGTTCAAAGAAGCCTACCAGATTGCTTGCTTGGGTGTGACAGACACTGATTGGCGTGAACTGGCCATGGAAGCTCTAGAAGGACTCGAGTTTGAAACTGCAAAGAAGGTAGGCATCCAGTCAGCATGAGCTGGAATTTGGTCCCTGGAGGGCCCCTTGGGAGGAAGAGGAGGTCCAGGTGACATGGAGAGTCAGAAGCAGATGGTCATGGGCTCTGGAGATAGACTGACTTGCGCTATGATCTCAGCTCAGCCACTTCCTTGCTGTGTGTCTGGGCAGGAAACAGCCTGTCGAAGGTTGCTTCTCTGGAGGATTCTGGGGATGCTAGGCCCCATGATCACAAAGTTGTGGCGATCTAAGTGGATAATTCTGGTAAAGCTGGACACAGGAGAAGCATCTGGTAGATCCTGGGTGCCAGTCTTCTTAGCTATTATTTACATAAAGTACCTAGATAAAAGCCTGGCGCATGATGTTGTTAGGTGCCCTCAAGTCAGGTCTGACTCATAGCGACCCTCATAGGGTTTTCCTTTTTTTTTTTTTTTTTTTTTTGTGGTACTGGGGGTTGAACCCAGGGCTTTGCGCTTACGTGCTTTGCAAGTGCTATACCACTGAGCTGCACCCCCAGCCCATTTGTTTTTTTCCTTTTTGAGACAGGGTCTCGCTAAATTATGCAGACTGCCTCTGGTCTCGAACTTGTGATCCTCCTGCCTCTGCCTCCTGAGTCGCTGGGATTATAGTCATGTGCCACTGCGCTCAGCTCCTCATAGGGTTTTCAGTGGCTGATTGTTTTGGGATTGCCTCAGGAGTGGATTGCCACATCCTTCTGTTTTTCAAGTGCTGGGGATCAAACCTACAACCTGAGAGTCGTCTGCACAGTGGCACTCTACCAACTGAGCTAAACCCCAGCCCCCTGGCAAATGATAGGCATCAATAAATGGCTTTTGTGACTGGTATACGCATTGGGCATTTATTGCACACATTGTTATTTTTAGCATTGGCTAAGTGCTGTGGTGGACATGGCCCTGCTTCCTGATTCTGAGGGCAGTGTGGTGGCTTCCCACATACCCTCATGGCATGATTCATGGGTTTGATTCATTGTGTCATTTCCTGGTTTAGTCAATTACACCTGAAAAATGGCTGAAACATTTGACCTCTTTCTGGACACTGGAAAAGCCCAGGTATATTTCTGAGTGGGGTTCTACCTAGGACCTAAGGTGGAGGAAGCTGCCAGTCCCTCTCCTCTGCTCCCCCTCTTTCTCTTTCCCTCCCACAGTCAAGTAGGATATTCTCCTGTTGCCATTGACTGGGCTGTTATTATTGAAGGAGCTGCAGAGCGCTATGTAGTACCTACCTTGGGTTAAACAGTCAGGACTGCTAGACATGGAAAGAGAGTAGACCGGATCAGAGCAGGGCTCAGAAGCCAGGCTGTGAGCCAGCTTGGCCTGTGACCTGGGCAAGCTACTTCTCTCAGCCTAGTCCTGCTTCTAAAATGGGTCTGGGGAAAACACAGACTACCCTGCCTGTCTTCCACAGAGCCACAAGGCCCACAAAGGCGTTGTAAAGGGGAATTCAAAACTAGGAAAGGCAACTTAGGAGACTGAGACAGGAAGATCACCAGTTCGAGGACAGAGACATCCTGCACAATTTAGTGAGACTCTTTTAAAATAAAAAAATATAAAAGGGGCTGGTGGTGCAGCTCAGTGGCGAAGCATTTGCCTACCATGCAGAAGGCCCTGGTTTCAATCTCCTAGAACTGAAAACATAAATAAATAAAAGCCGAAAAATTAGAAATGGCTGTGCTAGCCATATTATAACAAAGGGTGCAGGGGTGTGGCTCAGTGGTAGGGCTCTTGCCTAGCATGTGCAAGGCTGTGGGTTCCATTCCCAGCACTGAAAAAAAAAGAAAGAAAATGATAGTTATATACTAATTATCTACATTATATTTTTAGATCTGCTAAGTGTCAGGAAAGTGGTACAAGGGGAGGGCTTGAGGAATTCAGAGGAGAGTGGAGCTACCTCCCTGGAGGGACCTTCTTCCCCACCCCACCCAGCACTGCCAACAGGGATGAAGAATAACAAAGGATTCCTAGCATGTATTTCCTTTGTTTTGGCTGGGAATGGAATTAAATGTCTTGCCCCTAGATTGTCACCTCCTTACACCTAGGAACCACACACCCAGCTCTTGTTAGCATCTCCTTCCCCATCCCTGCACTCCCTAGCATGCTGCCTTCACCAGGACTGCAGATGTTTGAATGAATGGAAATGAAACTGGAATGTGGCCCTCCATCCATTTCACACCCCATCCTGTGTCCCAAAAACACTCCCTGAGAATAGAAATGGTTGTAGTAAAGCACATGGTTCTTTTTAAGAACAGTATTTATTTCATTATCTTAATCGACAAATAAAAATAGCATATATAATTTCTTCTGGGAAACATGATGTTTAGAAAAGCTGCAGGATTTTGAGGTAGGTGAGGACTGGGATACAGCCTGAATCCCAGGCTTTCTTTCCCTGCCATGCCAGTCACTCAGCTGAGGCTTGTGGAAAGGTTCCCGGCCCTAGCAGACGGCCCCACTA
This sequence comes from Pedetes capensis, assembly GCA_007922755.1. Classification (NCBI taxonomy): domain Eukaryota; kingdom Metazoa; phylum Chordata; class Mammalia; order Rodentia; family Pedetidae; genus Pedetes; species Pedetes capensis. Next base: position 104,300 of record VMDO01003244.1, read on the forward strand.
GATGGCAGAGGAGAGCTGCTCATGCCTGGCCTCAGCTGCAGCTGCTTCCCTGCTCCCACTTCCTCTTCTGAGGTCATTTGCAGCCTTGTGACTCCAACCGCTGCAACCAGCACCCTGATTCTGCAGGATGTGTCAAGGCTGAAGGAACTTGGCAGAGTTTTCACGGGGATTTCTCGAATCCAAGAATCCAGCGTGGCAGAACCAGAAAAACCCTTGGAGAGAACATTGCTAGCTTGCCCCGGTCCACAGAGGTGACTGCTAGAGCCCAGAAGCAGGCAGGAAGCAGGTCTGGGCTCCCAGCTGAAAAGCCTCTGAGTGTGACAGACACCTTGTGTGCTCCTGCCATCTCTGCCCCGTTGCCAGGCACGGACACTATTCTTCCTTCAGGAAAGCCAGATCTGGAAGGGAGCTTTTAAGACCTTCAGCTTGGTGCCTGGGGCCCCCATGCTCATGTGAAACCTGCCTCACCCTTTTAACCAATTCCTCTAAGAAAACCTACATTCTGTGTGTGGTGGTACATACCTGTGGTCCCAGCCCAGCCACCTCAGAGACTGATGCGGGAGGATCACTTGAGGCCAGGAGGTCTACACCAGGGGGAGAGAGAGACAGACAGACAGACAGACAGAGAAAACAGCTGCCAGGTTCCTACTGTTTTACCTATTGTTTTACCTAATCCTGCCACCTACTATCATTGCCCATGCTCAGTGAGTGTGTCTTCTCAAGGGTCTGGGTCATACTTGTACAGCTCTTAGCTCAGGGAGGCTTAGTGATCTGTTTAATCTGCCTATGTTCTCTTTTTGAACGTACGCCCCTGAACTGGACAGGAGGACGCTGGCCCTGCAGGATGAAATGAAGTCACATTGTGGTCATCTCTGCGGTGGCCAGAGGCTGGGTGACTTGTTCATTTCCCCAAGTCTTTGTAGAAGGGAGGATGTCATGTAGCTGAGTAGAGGCCTCAAGTGGCCAGAGGGGCTCAAGTTTTAAATTATAAAGGGTACTGGAGCTGCTGCCTCCTCCAGGCACATGTCAGGCTACTTCAAATGGACAATGTGCAAAGCACAGCTGGGTAGAAATGTTGACAGCAAAGCTACATGAAGGTCAGCCTGACATGGTGGTTGTACTCACCTAAACCCTTTCAGAATCTGAAAGCAGCAAAAGAAGCTTAGCTGGTACCAGTCTGCCCATCCCTCAGAAACTTCTAGCAGCCCATGGGTTAAAGTCTCTAGCTCTACTGTGAGTCCAAGGCAAGGGCTACACTTTCAGGATTTGCATAAGTTTGCCTTCCAGAGACTTAGAGTGATTCATCCCCTACCATCTCCCTCCTTTAGGAACTATCTTTCTGCCTCAGCTTTCCCCTCCTCCTCTCCCTCCACGCCATCCTGTGGGTTCTGCATTCCCTGTGTTCACAGCACCATCATATAAGCAGGGCTGTCTTCTTCTTTGCGTCCAAGTCACTAAGAAGTGCGTGCAGGCTCTTGTCAGTGTGCCTCACCCGTCCTGCTGAGGCCTTTGCCGCAGTTACACCAACCCATTCTTCGCCTATGCGTAGAGCATCTCCCAAGGAGGCTCCATTGCAGACTGCAGTATCAGAGTTTAGTTTTTACCCAATCCTGAAGTAATTGATGCAACCTGGACTTCTTGGCCATCCTTTGTGTGGAACAATCCTCAGGATAAGGCCCAGCCTTGCTGGGTATCAAACCTCCTGAACACACAATGATTAATCAGGGCTTTCTTTTCTCCTCACAGCCTGACATCCCATGCCCAGCCTGTCACCACTGCTGAAAACCAGAGGCCACTGATTCCACTCTTTCTCTTTTCCCCTTAGGCCTTTACCAGAGTCCAAGACCTGCGGTACCTGGAGTTGATCAGCAACATCGAGGTAAGTGGTGACTCCATCTTCCTTCTCAGAAAGCACAGGCTCCTGTAACCCTGTCAGTAGGCAGGAGCCCTGAGGACACTGGGACCCAGCTGTGGGAGGGCAGATTGGCCACACAGGAGAGACAGAGGCCGTGAATGCGGATAGTGGCCTGTCACTTGGTAGCTGGATGAGACATATGGTTCTTGATCTCTCTCTGCTTTGGTCAGATGGGATCTCCTTCCCCCTTAGGATTGCTGTGAGGATAAAATGGGCTCTTAGTGCCTGATTTGCATCCCCAGAGTGGTGGTAAGTTGCTTACAGTCCTCCTGCACTCCAGTAATCTGCCAGGGTAGGAGGCATTTCCTAAATGTGCCTAATCTGAACCAAGCACCCCAGGGCCCCAGGGCCCTACCATTCCTGGCTTGGAATACTGGCCTTATCTGCCCAACCCGGGAGGCCTATGGTGGGCTGAAGAAACTGGTTCTAAGTGCACCATTTATGGGTGACAGTAGACACTATTTTTAATTTCTGTGTATCGCAGTGCTGTCTGTCTGTAAAAAGGCGTGCATATTTTTTTCTCCTGAACAGATTTATTGTGAGGCTAAGGGAATGTGAGACACATTTGAATTCCCATATGGAAGTAGTGAGGAAATCAGCAAATGTCTTGTCCCTCTAATTCAGTTCAGCATGATAAACACTTGTGGGCCCAGCCTGTGCCTAGCCCAGTAGGCAGAGAGCTAAGGAGAGGAGAGGCCCAAAGGGGCTCACACTGCCAGTAGCTGTACTTCGCAGAGCTGCTCTGTACCCTATGACTGATCTGTACACTGTTCTAAATAGGAACCTAAAGTGGCAGGTACTGTTGCTGTTACACCTGTTCCATGGGTGAGGAAGCTATGGCTCAGAGAGGCTATGTCAGGTCCCCTAGGGGCCACAGCCAAACACTCGCCTGCTTCCCAAGCTCTTCCATCTTTACCTTCTTCCCCTATCCCTGTCTAACCCAGCAGGTCATAGGTTGTTGGTGTCTTCTGTGATTTACCTACATGTGTGAAAAAGGGCTGGCTGGAGCCATCTCCCTGGGCTATTAGCACAGTCTGCGTTCAGGGCCAGCACTTGGGAATCAGCTGACCTGAATCCTAGGGGGTCTTAATCTGAAAACATGAAGCACAATTTTTCTCTACACAAGAGGAGCTGGCCTCTGTGAGTACCAGCTCTCGTCATTTGTCATGTCTTGGTTCAAAATATCTGTCTCTTTTGGTGTGCTGTGAGCTGGAACATTGGTTAAATGTGTAAGATTGTCCCATGCAAAGGCAACATGCCTTTGAGTGAGCCCTTCTGACTACTCTGAGGTCTTGGCTGCTTGCTTCTGGTGTTCAGCATTGTTTAGAGACCTCCACTCCTCAGCAGGCTCTTTTTTTTTTTTTTTTTTTTTTTTTTTGCCTTACTGGGGGTTGGACCCAGGCCCTTGCACCTGCATGCTTTACAAGTGCTGGACCGCTGAGCTGCGCCCCCAGCCCTTTTTTTTTTTTTTTTAACTTTCTGAGACAGGGTCTCGCTAAGTTACACAGACTGCCTCTGGTCTCAAACTTGCGATCCTCCTGCCTCCAGAAGAGAAGAGTCTGCCGGTGTTGATGTGTACCCATCGAACACAGTGACCTTCTGTGGCCTAGAATGGATACAGCTTAAATGCCATGCCTACTAAAACCTTTTTCATCTCACTGCAAGATTGTAATTCATTTCTAGCTATTAGAAGTTAGTTTGGCGTATTAGCCTGAACTCCGTGAAAGTTGGGGGGGGGGTATTTTTATTATTATTATTATTTTTAAACTTGTTTCTGTCATTGGGAAAGCATGCTGCCTCCAGCTGTTAAAACTTTCACCAGCTTGTCTAGGAGTTTGATTCCATGTCTCATCTTCCTCCAGTGTGATATACTTGCTAGAAAACAAGCACAAAGCAGCTTCTGGGGATGAGGTACTTGGTGCTATTGAGTGTTTCCAAATACTCAAGCTGTAGACTAATGCATGTTCCCTGACGGGGGAGGAAGGAGTGCACCGGTGCTTCTCTTCATCCTCAGTACTGCTGAGTGTACACACGCGCTCCCATGCTCCCATGCACATGTGCACACTGGTGTGCTGTTAGAGACCAGGGCTGGCTTCAAAAGGCAGACTTATGGGCTGCAAAGAGTAGAATTGAGTCCAGAGGCCAGCTCTGTCTCACCTTGACCTGTGCTTCATCTTGAATCTTAGCTTTCTTCACTATAATGCTTTAGTGATACTGAGGTCGCTGAGAACAATGAAGAGTCTGTGTGGGTATAAAGTATGTTCCAGCACCTAGAGGAGCTTCAGTATCTGATATTTCTTACCTTCTCTGTAGAAACCAGAGCACAGTAGACTCGTTATCTTATTTTATGGCCTCCAACTTGGGTAGAAACCCTCCACTTTCTCCTCGTCTGTCATCATCCTGGATCAAAGCTCTGCCACCCAAGCCTGGGGATGTGGGAGAATAGGGACCATCAATGAGTCAGCACCACACATGGTCCACACTGTCCAGAGGTTGCCTTGGAGAACCTACAGGAAAGCAGCCTTGAGGAATTTCCACTAAACAAAGGTTCCCATCTTTTTTTGATCTTCAGTGGTCTGGAAAAAGAGGCTGCTTTTGTTGTCCATTGTCACAGCAGAAATGTGGGTGAGAGACACAGCCGCCCAGGAGCCAAGCATGAGCTCCCTTAGGAAGGCCCAGGGGCTGCTCTCAAAATAGCAGCCGCTAGCCTTTGTACCGGCTGCTTCCTGCCCGTGGCTGCAGAGACCATTTCCCGTGCTTCTCATTTTTCCAGGAGAGGAAGAAGCGGGGAGAGACCAACAATGACCTGTTTCTGGCAGATGTGTTTTCCTACCAAGGGAAGTTTCATGAGGCTGCCAAACTGTACAAAAGGAGTGGGCATGAGAACCTTGCGCTTGATATGTACACCGACCTCTGCATGTTCGAGTATGCCAAGGTAATCCACCGCAGGAGGGGCCCAGGCTGCCCCTGGGAGCCCCCAGGATTCTGATCTGTGGTATCTAAGTCATACACCCCAAGAAGCAGTACAGACAGAAAATAGCAATGGCCTTGGAAAAGACTGGGTAAATTGGTAAACAGAGGAACTTCCAGGGCCAGTGGCTGAAACTGACTGAAAGCTGACCTCAAAGGCTGACATCAAAGGGGTGGAATAGTCAGTGACAGCTGCAAGGGCTGTGAGTGTGCCAGCATGATGCTATCATCAGGTGCTAAGAACTCGAGGCTTGAGGGCCATCTCCTGCAGATTCCTCAGACCTGCACCCGGAGCCACCTGATGAGTCATTGTGCTCAGGAATGAGCTAGTCCTACCAGCCATGCGGGATGAGGTGGTGTCCTGCAGCCAGGGTTCCCCAAGTGCCTGCTCTCTGATTGCCCTGGGCTTCTGAGAAGGCCTGACATTCTCCACCCTTAAGCATTTGCATGGTGTGCCTCACAGTGCCTGACAGGAGCAGTGGCTCCCACGTGATAGACAATGGAAGAGATTCTCCTTTTGCATTTGGGGGACACTTCTGGAGCTCTTCTCCAACACATATCCTCAGAGAAGGTCTAAATCTGTTAGTCTCCTATGAGGATATGTGTTGGAGAAAAGCTTCATGGGCCAGGCTCCTGGTGGCTCATGTGAGAATGAGGCCCACTAGGGAGCCCAGAGCAGTCCAGACATTTGGAGATCAGCCTAATGCAAGGTTAAGAGAGTCTGAGTGTGTGGAGCAGTGAGGATCTTCCTGCTACGGAGGTGCCTTTGTCCACCCACCTTTCCCAGTAGTGGCAGAGAGGCTCTCAGAGTCTTATGAAGTGCGTCATCAAGCACATCCAATGAGTGGCTATTAATGTTAATCAGCTAGCTCACAAGTTCAAGATGCAACTCTTCTCCATTTTTTTGCTTGTCTATTCCTGAAGATGGCTGAGTTCTTTTGTCTTCCACCCTCTGTTAGATCGTGGGGCACCAGGTTGTGTTTGGCTCCCTGCAATGTGGCCAGGAGTTACTGTTTGACCAAACCTAGCCAAGCCCCTGGGCCCCACCTTGGTGCCTCCTTCTCTCATACCTCAGATCCATACCTCAGAGTTCTTCTATCTTTTCCTCTTCATCCCTCTTACCCTCTCCCATATTCCCACCACACTCACATGAAAGATTTCATAAAACGTTCATAGTAAGAACACCAAATCAGTGTATCTCTCCTTCTGGGAATAACAACATCTTAACAGAGGAGAAACCTTCAACAAAAGGGACAGATACCTAGAGGTAAAATTTAGGCATCAGGAACAGCTGGACCTGGTAGTTCTTTGGGACCAATGCCCTTCCTAGAGCTGCTGAAGCCTCACGTTGGCAGCTGTGGTGCAGTCTAAAATGCTTTGCTTGACATCCAGAGTGCAGTGAGTGTGGGTCCCTGCCTGGGGCCATGGAGGGAAGGCTCATCATATAGCTGAGTCTCCATTTCCTCCTTAGATGATCGCAGAGCCATAGCTCAGTGTAGTTCTGAGAACTATGCAGAATAATGTGGAAAGCTCTTACAAATGCCAAACTGTAGAAAGATTAGGAAAGTGACAAAAAGAAAAAGAACATCCAAATTAAAACTGAGGTAAAAAAAAATACAAGCCCACTTCCCAAGGATGTGGCTCAGTGGTAGAGCAAGTGCCTAGCATGGATGAATGCGTGAGATCCTGGGTTCAATCCCAGCACCACACACGCACACACATACATGCAAGCACACACACAGGCACAGAAGAGTAGGAAAGAGAGAGCCAAGCCAGACCACAGGGTGGGTACCCTCAGCCCTCTCTCTCCCTGGCCAGTCTGTCCTGCCCCTGCTCTGGGCCCTTCCTGTTTCGCCTCAGCTTCCTGCATCCATAGTCTCCTTCCTGGCACTACAGCCCATTTACACACTCCATCTGGTCTGTCTCTTCAGGAAGGTAAATACTCTGGGGCTTATTTTTGGTTTTAGTTTTTGATCACAATTCCAAGTTGGTTGGTTCCCTTTCAAGCCCTCGTCTCCCGCCCGGTAGTCTGCATTTGAGAAAATGTGTACATACACATTATGTTGGGGGTGGGGAGATACAGTGCTTATTAACATGGCATGTTTTTGTTTACTTGAAAATTGCTTCCCAAGATTCAATCTGGTTTTTGGAAAATTTTAAAATTACATTCCCACGTACAAATAAATTGTATGCTTTCCGGATAAGTGACATGTTTATATGGTGATAAAGGGAATTATAATGCTCTTAACTCTTATGTAGTGTGCCCTTATCAAAATCACCAAGCATGAGAACACTGTTTAGTCTCATTCATCACTCAGCACAGCCTCTTTCTGTCCACCTCAGGACAAAGTCTTTGCTGTGGCCCCCAGATAACGTGTAAATTGGCTTCATGGAACTAAAAAGCCTTTGAAACCCCAGTGTTGAACCTTGAAGAAACACGTAGACTCAGCTTCAGCTAAGCTGCAGCCCCTGAACTGGCATGGTGATCTGGAGGAGGGCGTGCCTCCTGTTGGAGGAGGCCCCTGCAAGCCCATGAGCTGCATGCCCAGATCATCCCTGCTGGCTGACACCCCAAACTTGTGGTCCCTCTTAGCCTCTGACCCTTCTTTCCTAAGTCACCCCACCACCAGGGGGCCCTTGCTGAAGTCCCTTTGAAAGATACTTCCCTCCTCTTATGTCCTTAAATCAGCCAGGCACGCAGCCTCCAGCTCTGTGTGGGCATAAAGAGGGCCAAGAGGCAAGAGTGTCAGAAAAGGCCCAGGACAGGTGCAGCCAGGGCTGCTTTCCCAGCCCCTACCCTCTTTGTGCTCCAGAGGGGACCAAAGGCCAGCCAAGGTGGCCTTACCTTTGATGGCTTCCCCCACATAAGCCCTGTCTGAAACATTTGGTTGTCTTAGGCTGACCTAATATGTGATTTTAGGGGCTACATAATTACCCTGAAAGCAAATGGAAAAAGAAATGAGCTAATTGTTGAAGTGGGTTTTTAGCGTACATTGACTGTACTTTCCTGACAAGTGAGTGTTAATCACGGAGAAAGGAGTGCTTTCTTTTTACTTTGTGAGGTTGACAGAGCACTCTCAAGCAGGGTGCATTCTTCTCACTAGTAATGCGCATGGGCCTGCAGGCCTCTCAGTTTCCCTTTTTGAGAAGCCCCACCTTTAAAAATCTCAGCACCAAGGCAGCCTCAACTGTGGCAACTCTGTCCTGACAAGAAGCGATTTTTCTGAGTCTGATTCTCATGCCCTCTAGGACCAACCCAGAGAAGCTCGGTGTGCCCTTGCAGAGGCCCCCTTTTCAGGTGGAGGGAACCCAGACCCTGTAGCCTGACCCCTGATTCTCCAGGATCCTAGGCCTCTCTTCCTTTGTCCCAGGTCTCCTATGGCCTCTTGATGCCCCACCTTGGATGAAGTCCCCACTCCTGCACACCTGACCTCAAGCCAGGACCTGGTACCTTCAGTTGAGAGAACCATGAACCAAAGAGGGTTTCACTTGTTATCTGCTCAAGGCAGATCTCGGGGGAGAAGCCTGTGGAATGATTACCTGAGTGCAGGCAACAGAACATTTCAGAAAACAGATATGTACAACAACTCCTGGTGTGGTGGCGGCTGAAGGAGGACACAGAGGGCCAAATCTAGAGTCCTGCACCTCACTTTGTGGGTTTCATTGTAGGGGACCAGGTGCTCAGCCCCACATCGAGGCAGGTGGTGTCATCCATATTATGTGAGTGGAGAGACTGTAGGACTGAATGTTTCAAATTGTGCAACCAGGTGGTGAGATCACTGTATGGGGATAGGACATATCACTCTGTGTGGGGGAGGACATAAAGTAGCCTGGTCACAGTCCCTCCACTCTGCAGAATTTGTCTGTGATATTGCAGAGAGTCCAGAAGGTATTTAGCTAAAGAACAAATGTGCGTTTCTTCAAGGCTCAAATATGAAGGGCTGTAGTCCTCAACGCTGTCCCAGGACACTGCCCCCAGGAACATTTGTGGGCTCTGTGAGGGCCCCTCTTAGACCCCTGGGGCTGCCCTGCCCTCCGGCACTTGGGGCTGGGCTCCTGCTGCATCCTGATCACCTGCACAGCCAAAAGGAGCCCTGCCCTGCTCTGACTCTGCAGCTGACGTAATGCTGGCACGGGAAGTCCTAATCCGGAGTGTTTTCATTTGTTGTGCTTCCTCAGGATTTCCTTGGATCTGGAGACCCCAAAGAAACAAAGATGCTAATCACCAAGCAGGCTGACTGGGCCAGAAACACCAACGAGCCCAAAGCCGCAGTGGAGATGTATGTCTCAGCAGGGGAGCATGCCAAGGCCATAGAGATCAGTGGTGACCACGGCTGGGTTGACATGTAGGTTTCAGTCCCTGCCTCAAGGAGCACTTGCCGGGCGTGTCATGTCATGTCAGTTCTAGCTTTTGATTGACAAGGGGAAAAACACTACTTCTTTAAATATCTGAACGAAACGTGAAAGCAATTATTTCTCTGGGAGATACAAAGACTGAACAAGACAGTCGCTGCCTTTGAGGAACGTATAAACTCCCTGGGGAAAGGGTGGCAGGAACTGGGGTCGGGGCACCCAGATGTCAGAGCTGTCATCGGCTATGAATGCAGTACACCCCAGGCACTGTGGTGACCTCGAAGGCCTTTGGTTCTCCACACCCTTCTTATAAATGAAGAAATTGAGCCTCAAAGGACACATGTGCTTGCAAAAGGCAAAACAGCTGGAGAGTCATGGGGCTGAGCTTCAGACACTCATCTGGGTGCTTTCAGTGCCCATAATATGTTAGTGATAGGAGCTAAAAATGAACAAGAAAGGTTTTCAGTGCACCAGGGAAGGAGACTTCTCCCGGGAAGGACCAGGGATGTCTTCCCTTAGGAGACAGTCTTTGTGTGGAGAGGTAGAGATGGCAGGCAGGGGAAGGAGTGCAGGCAGGAGGAACAGCGTGCATGGGCCCAGGCTGGGCTGAAAGGTATGTGGGAATGGGAGGAGGAGGGATGCCACATGGGGACCACGGGGGCCAAACCGAGGTGTTTAGCTCCATTAGGTAATGGGGCCCATTGGCAAGACTGTGTGGTAGAAGCTCTTTGGCAGTGGGGGTGGAATGCAGGAAAAACTAGAGGAAGGGAGACCAGTTGACTGGCCAGCACAGTAGACTAGGAGAAGCTGTGGTGGCTGAGGACAGGAGAGAGTGGAGGAGGTAGAGTGGAGTGGTGTCGGGGCAGGTGGGGGAATGGAAGGCCGATTCTGAGCTCTGGTCACCAGTGCCAGTGACCAAGTTAAAGAGAGAAGGAGGAGGAGGCCAGGGACAGGGCTGTGCAGAGACAGATGGGCTTAGTCTTGGGACTTGGCACACCAGACCTCCAGGTATCCTCCCACTCAAGGACAGTGGCTTCACGCCCACATGTCTGTGTGCCTGTGCATGGCACCACGGCTGGCAAAAGAGAATGGGTCTGGGGGCCCTGAGGTTGACTGCACCAGAGCTGTAAAGGCTGGTGGCTGTTCAGGAAGCAACACTGGACAACAAAGCAGCAGCTAGTGGCCCAGCCAGGCCCTGGGGTGGGTGACAGGCTGGTTGAGCCCCACCAAGTGATAAGGGTGTGGACCCTCACAAAGGGACCTTAGTGGGTACCTTTCTACCTCATCCTTCTCTTGTCTCTATCTTGAAGATAGAGGAACAGACAATTGTGCCCTCCAAATTATTCTTTCCTCAAAAGAGGAGAGCCAGCCAGGCAGGCTCAGGGCCTTGCTCTCCCTTCTGGCTTTCATTTGCAGGTACTATGTATCAGGTTACCCTGGGGACTCTTAACTAATTCAAGAAACAGGCAATAAGCGTGTTCTGTCCCTTTGCCAGGTCAACTGTAAAAGATGGCTCTCCTCCAGGGACATCAGGTTTGTTGGATGAAGGCTCTCAGGCTCTAAGGGGCTGCCTGTGCCACCTTTCCCTAAAAACACATCCTTTCTCTGCTGAGCAGTGTTATTTTTAGATGCCATTATTATTCTAAGTGCAGACTGACAGGCCTCCCTGAGCTTGCCTGTCTCTGAGACATGGATCTGTTAAAACCGCTTCCCCTTCCTTTCTCACACAGAGCAGCCGACTAGCGCCCTTGCTCTGAGAGAGCTGGTTTCACTCCAAACCCTTGGCTGACCAGAGCCAAGAAGCAAGTCTGTGCAGCCCCATGTCCCCACCAGTAGTGGGAGGGCCGGTCACCACTGGGAAGATGTGGTGGGGCAAGTGGGCCCTGTCAGCCCTTCCTGGGGTCAGCACCTTTGCCAGGAGGAGGACATAGCTAGGACTTCAGAAGCCTTCCTCCCAGGGCCCAGGGCAGGCTCCACACGTGCCTTTTCCTCTAGAGTGCCAGTCACTGCAGAGTTCTCACGTCCCAGCCTGTACTTTGCTGTGAGAATTTCTGCCACAGCAGTGGAAAGAGCCTACCGCTGCTTCCTGGCTGCGGAGTATGGAGCAGAGTAGTACACCCTCCACCCTAGACTTAAGTCTTCTCATTTTCAAAGTGAGAATGAGAGCACCCACTTCTTAGGGTGGCGAAGGTTCAGCAAGACCACATGTTGGAAGCTCATGGCTCCACTGTGGTACCTGGTAGCAGATCAGAAGACTGATTTCTATCCCCAGATCCTGCTGCATAAATTAATAACTCATGTGAAAGGCACATGAGGTACAGATAGCATCTTCAGAGGTGACCTCTCCTGGTCCCTGGCAATGCTTCTGGAGTATGTATTCACTCATTTAATAACCGCCCATTGAGCACCTCCCAGTGGCCATCCCCCACATGCCTGTCAGTTTATGCTGTCGGGGCTTGCATGCTGCTGTGATGCTGAAAGCTTTGCCACAGGTATCTCAGATACTAGGAGGGCTACCCATGGTGGACAGCTTTCAGCTGAACTTCCAGACTAACACAAACTAGGGAGAAGAACCGGGCAGCCCACTCACCGAACAATTAGCCATTGAAAACCCTTTGAATAGCAGAGAAGCACTGTGAAATATAGTGCCAGAAAATGAGCCCCCCAGGCTGGAAGCCATTCAGCAAACAACTTGGGAAGAGTTGCATCCTCAAAGTAGAGTCGACTTTAATGATGGAAATGGGGTAAGCCCCTGGGACCTTTTGCTTATGGAGCACAACTCAAAATGCAAAGAATCATCCTGGCTGCAACAGTGGTTTCAAACATAAAAAGATCATGTGCATGGCACAGTGCTGGGTAGTGCTTCATTCTGCTGTACTTAGGGTCGCTGTGAGTCAGATCCAACTTGACAGCACCTAACCACAACAGTGGCCATGGTGCTGTTAGCATGGGGCACAGCAGAATGGATAAACATGGAGCCTGTCCTAGAGAAGCCCAGAAGTCCCCCACTCCACTGTTTCCTTCCATTGCGCCCTTCACAGGGGTCCCTCTCCCTGCCTGCTCCCCTCCAGGTTGATTGACATCGCCCGCAAGCTGGACAAGGCTGAGCGTGAGCCCCTGCTGATGTGCGCTCACTACTTTAAGAAGCTGGATAACCCTGGCTATGCTGCCGAGACCTACATGAAGATCGGTGACCTGAGGTCCCTGGTGCAGCTGCACGTGGAGACCCACCGCTGGGATGAGGTGAGAGGAGAGCACGCTTCACAGGATGGGGCCCCCGCCTGGGCCCTAGGCACCAGGCAAGTGGGGATTGTGCACCTTGTGGGGGTGTGGAGAGAAGCCACTCATGATTGAGGGAGCACTGGCTGGCAGTCAGGAGACAGCTTTGAGTTCTCTGAGCCAGAATGTCTCAGAGTGCCTTTCCCCAGGGGCTTTCCATTCGTCCATTCAGAAAATCTTACGGCTGCTGGCTCTGGGCAGCCCTGTGACAGGCACCAGAGTGAGTGTTGGCACCGCTGCTCCCGTGCCTGCTGCTGGCCTGAGCCGCCTCTGACCCACGCCACGGGTGCAGACGCACCTCTGATGTGCAGTCGTACCTGGATGACATTTAGAGCCTGCCGGCTGTTATTTTGGAAGAAAATGCCAACCATATTTTTCAGACACAGGCTGCCAAAGCCATTTCAGGGGCAGCTCTCTTTTTCCCCACTTCCCCTGCCAGCCTTGACTGCTCCTGTGTGAGAGGCAGGTGAGAATAATCAGCCAGCCCAAGCGAGAGAGACAGCCAAGCAGCTGAGGCCTGGCTCCCACTCTCCAGGCCCCAGGCTGCCTGTGCCCTGGAGAGAACGCCATCCCCACAAGGATCAGAGCCACCTGCCAACTGTGGCAGAGCCATAGCAAGGCCTTTTCTGGGTAAGAACAGTCTGGCTCTTGTCTGCCCTGAGTGGCTGCATTTGGTGAGGTGACAAGGGCAGTGATGAGAAAAGGTGGGGCCAGGGCCAGAAGCAACTGTGACTTCCAGGAGAGTTCTCAGGAGCACTCGGTCCTGGCTGCACGTCAGGCCCTTCCCCTCACGCTGCCTAGTCCCATAGAGCACCACGTCCACACGCATCTGTGACAGCTAGTCTACTAAGCCGTGATGATGATAATGTCAATCCTGTTTCCTTAGGTGTTGCCTGCAATTAAAAGAAATCTGTTTGCAGCGCTACAGGAGCCCACGCAAACCCTCAAAATAAAATGTTTCCGATTCTGTGCCGCTTCTGTGGTCCAGAAACAGACTGTGTTGTTATTGAATCCAGTCGGTTGCATATTGCTGTTAATTGCCTTTTGTTTTCAAAGAGCTGGTTTGTTTTTGTGTTGCTGGGGGTGGTGGGAGGGAGGCACTCTCCCCCTCTGAGTTGTCAGGCTGGCAAAATATGACATCCCTAACAGATTCAGCCAAGTGCCATGTTTTCCTGGGGGTGCGGGGGCTGCTTCATTAAGAATGTCTTTGCTCCTCCCTCTAGGCCTTTGCTTTGGGTGAGAAGCACCCTGAGTTCAAGGATGACATCTATGTGCCCTATGCTCAGTGGCTAGCAGAGAACGATCGCTTTGAGGAAGCTCAAAAAGGTAGGCCACAAAGACTGCACCATGCACAAGGGGTCGGAGAGGGCACTGCCAAGACACACTGCAGGGAGACTGCCTGGCTGCTCCTACCTGTAGGTCCCAGGACAGCCGGCTTCATTCTGGGAGGTGATGAGTTTGCTGGTGAAAGATTTGGGAGCAGCGGACAAGACATGGGCCATGGAGTCACACTCACCTGGGCCCATCGCTTACCTGTTGTAGGTCCTGTCTTCTTCCTGAGCCTCTGTGGGTACTGAGCAGAGTGCCAGCACTCAGTATATGGTCCCCTTTAATCCTCACAACACTCTAGGGTGTGGGCACCATTGTGATTATCCCATTCTGAAGATGAGAAAGCTGGGGTTGAAGGAGGTAAAGGAATTTGTCTGAAGTCCCATAGTTAGGAAGTGGTGGAGAGGTCCCTGGAGCCGGTGCGCAATGAGGACAGAATAAGAGGACTGCTCTGAGGATCTGTCATAGCCTCACCTCCACTTTACTGAGAGTAGAAACCCCAGCTGTGTTTCTGGGTTGGATAAGCAGAGTGGCTTCTCCTCAGTATTTCCATTGGTGAAATGGGCTGCACGTGAGGCGTGGGGGCTTCTGAAGTAGGAGCCAAAGCATGTGCAGAGCTGTAACTGGTAACGTTAATCATAATTTTAAAACTTGATTGCCTTCCCTGTGGCAGGCACTGGCTGGGCACTTAACCTACATAACCTTGAATCTTGCCAACAGCCCTACAGAGACGCAGAGGCTAAATGTGCCACACAAGGTCTCAGAGCTAGCGATTGGCAGAGCCAGAATTGGACCAGGATCTGTCCAACTGGGGAGCCTGAGTGTTCGGGCTGTTTTGCTGCCTATTTAAGACGTCTCCCAATTGAAGTTGGGTGTGTCATATTCCATAGCATCTCATTTACACTTCTATATGGTAGCAGTTGCCACCTCCGGACACATTGCGGAACAAATGTCTCCCTGTTGGAGCTCCTCAGTTAAAATCCCCCATTGAAGGACAGCATGTTCTCTATCGCTTCAGCATTTCCAGAGCACCCAGTTGCTGAAGTATCTGCATGTTTGGGCAAAACATATCAACCTATCCATCTGTCTGTGTCGCCCTTCCAAGAATCATTGCCATAGTAACTTGGTACTCACACAAGAGATGGGAGAGGAGCATGGAATGAGGGCCAGCCCTTTTCCTTTTTTACAGGCAGAGGACGTGGTCATCTGAGTGCCCACATGTGGACAAGTGTCACAGCTACAAGTGCTTCTCTGTCAGCCTCCCAACCCCAAGGGGTTGGCCATACAGTAGGTGCTCAGGAAATCCCTGTTTAATAGATACAGGAATGATTGAGAAATTTTTACTTATTTTCACAAATATCTGGTTTTGAAAATGGAGCCAGACTTTCCAAGGTTGGCACCCAAAAGCACTCTATTGCAGATGGGATGAGGATTTAACCTGAGCTTGGTTCGTTGACCTTGAGCATGACACTTTCTCTACCTGGCAGAATCATTGCTGATTAATGAGAAAGGGGCTAATTTTCCCTTCTTCAGAAGTCTGCTGGGATGATCCAGTGAGTAATTAGCAACGAAGGCACTTTCTACACCACCATGCTCTGTAAAGTGGTAGATGTGGCTTGTGTTACCTGGAGAGTCACAAAGCTTTGCCCAGGCATGGAGTGGAGCAGGGGCAGGTCCCCGCTGAAGATGAGCACATTTTCCCTTCAGACTGTACTCTGGGCTTTGGCTCCTTAGGTTTTTCTCTCTGCTATGTCTAGCTAAAGTAGGTTGCCATTTCCCAGCCAAAAAGGAGTGTATCTCGCTGTGCTTTTTTCAAGACATAGCCTAGGTTATTTATAGCCTGCGGCCTGAGAGGCGGCATCCCAGCAATGAAGCACTACAGATGCTCCGAAGAATGTCCTGCTTCCCAGGCAGCCCTCTGAAAGCCCCTCACAATCCCTACTCTATTTCCTTGTCTCACTCCCTACATGACATGTGCTTCTGTGGCCTCCAGCGTTCCACAAGGCCGGGCGGCAGGGAGAAGCGGTCCGGGTACTGGAGCAGCTCACCCACAATGCTGTGGTAGAGAACAGGTTCAGTGACGCCGCCTATTACTACTGGATGCTGTCCATGCAGTGCCTCGATATAGCTCAAGGTAAGGAAACAGCAGCCTCTGCCCAGCTGCACTCTGGCACCAGATAAAATCAGAAGAGCTGGGCCGTCTTCATTAAAGCCCTGGGCTTGTTTATTGGGTGTATTGTCCATGAGCCTGTCTTGCAGTGGCACAATCTGGTCTGCCATCTCTTTCTAGTTTGCCCACAAGTAGAAGGAGGATCTGAGGGCCAGACTGGGGTCACGGATAGGAGGTCCTGCCCCACATTGCTAATTCAGAGCATTGCTTCTCCTGCTACCTGGGAGCCTGTAGCTGGGTATGGGTGAGCACTAGCTTTAAAAAATTTAATTAAATGAAAAGATGAAGAAGAGATCACTTTCTTATAACATGCCCCAGATTCTCTCTGATCCCAGACAGGAAGATGGTTTCCAGTGTTGTTTGTCTTCCACGAGACCTCCCACAATGCCCTGAGGGGCTTCTGGAATGGAGGGGACAGAGACAGATGTTCTTCCCTGCTGGCCCAAGGCCACAGGCAGGAGGAGGGAAAGCACTAGAAATGTGGGGTGACTTGTAGTAGTTTTTCCCTGAGCTGCATGTGCCCATCTATACCACAGGGGTAGCCCTGTCCTACTTCCTTCAGAAGGCCACTGTGAGCATTACAGCACCATGCTTATAGGTTGAGGACTGGCAAGCCTAGGTGTGAGGGGCAGCTTTCTGTCCTGGCCTGTAGTGTGTGCTTCTGATAGAGAGCTGCACAGAAGGGAGAGTTGGGAGGTGAGCGTGAGTAGCCAGCAAAGCTATCATCTGCCCACCGTCAACCCGCCAGCCTTCTCTGGGCTGTCTGAGGGCCCCCACATCTTGCCATCGTGTGTGCTCACCCGGTGGAACAATCCGACAGAGTGCAGAGTGCAACCTGGAGAGACATGCCATAGGTGCTTCCTGGCCAGGAGCCCAGCCCAGATGAGACCCCACTGTCCAGGATGGAGCACTCCCAAGCAGAGCCCTGTCCACCACTGCCCTTCTTGGCTCCTCTCCGTAGGACAGGCCCAAGGCTGCAGAAGAACTCATGCTAGCAATGGTGCCGTCCTCTGGCCATTGGTCCTGTGGTCAGTATACATTTTGACGCATCTTCTCCCCTCCTGCTGCACACAGCAGATCCTGCCCAGAAGGATGCAATGCTTGATAAGTTCCACCATTTCCAGCACCTGGCTGAGCTGTACCACGGCTACCACGCCATTCACCGGTACATGGTAAGGAGGGTGGGAGCCAGGGAGACGGCATATGTAGGCCTCACCCACTCAGCAAGGACCCCTGGGTGCATCTTAAAAAGCAGCAGACCTCCAATGGGAAGCTAGGCCATTGGTGCCTGGTGAACTGTCAAGAAATCCCAGTGTTCTTGGGGAGATAAAGATTGATTTCCCTTCATCTGGTGCTTGTTTGACCTGCAGCAAACTCTGAGCCTCTGAATTATGATTGAGTGTGGGAATGGGCCTTTCTCATTGCTGGTTTTGGTTTTGAGCAGCCAGGCAAATGCTGGGTCTGCCAGCCAACGGCTGCCTGTCCCCTGAGACCCCGTGGTCACTGCCTTCACTAGACGAGTGCCCACCGTGGATTTGTGGTATCCTCAAGCCATTCACCTTCCATCTCTGGCCCTCTGTTTCCTTCTCTATAAAACTAAAGGATTGGCCAGTCTTCAGAGACCCGTACAGCTCTTCTCTGTATTGTTCTCTAATTCTTCAGATGAAGCCATGCTAAATCAGTCTCACGGCAGTAAGGGGTGAGTGACAGGCCATCAACAGCTTCCTTGTCCCATGTTACCTCCTTAGTCCCTCCACACATGTTGAATAAGCTTCCGCACTGTGAGCTTGTCCGTGGCGATGGGCTGGACGATGGCAGTGGCCAATCTTCAGTGAGCACCTGCTGTACTTTGGGCAGTGTGCAAAGGGCTTTATTGAAGCAAGTCTCTTCATCCTTCACCCACACCATAAATACTGTCATCCCCATTCTGCAGATAAGGAAACCCACACAGGTCCTTATCCATACAGACTGGGACGTGGATTCAGAAGGCAAGCTCTGGAGGCTTCATGTCCCAGCTGTGCTGTGTGGCCTTGGGCATGCACCTTCTCTGTGTTTCAGCTTATGTCTCTGGAATGGGGGTGATGACGGTACCTGCAGGATAGAGTGGCTGTGAGGAGTCAGTGAGTTCATGTTGTAAAAGCTATTGGAAGAGAGGCTGGCACAGAGTGGCTCTGGCCCCTACCTGCTTCTCTGTCACACCCCAGATAGAGGCTGCTCACCAGTCTTCGGAGGTTGCTTGCCACAGCCGGTGCTGCAGCGCTGCGGCCTCTTAGAGGCTCTCCCTTCACCCAGGCGCTTTTCTGTCAGCGTCCATGCTGGCCTCTGCACTTTCCTCGCCTCTTGGGAAGGTCAGGCTCCACCCACAGTCTTAGGTCTCATCTCTTCCCAGCAGGGTTGTTGGGCTTAAGGGGTCTTCTCTTCCCGTAGTCTTTGCTTTGCCCAGGTCGAGACCCCCTCAGGGATCTTTGTCTCTATCAGGTGAGAAGCCACAAAAAAAGAGCCCAAACTTAACCTGGGCACAGAAGTCAGGGCCCTGGCCCAGCCTGGACTTATCTGGGCCACCTCAGAGCCCAGTCCTCCATGGCTGACCTCACCTCCCCCCACCTCCCCTCCACCCGGGGCCAAGCTGGGGTCTCCTCCCTGCCAACTACGCTCTGCTCTGGATCCACATGGGGCTGAGCTGGGTTCTCACAATAGTCTGGGCCCTGGCTGCCATCCAGCCAAGGCTGCTTCCTTGGGCCAGTCCATCATTCAGCAGATGCCTGTGTGTGATAGGCCTTGTGGGGAGGCCTTTGGTCACAGTGGTGACCGGATGCCCCAGTGCAGTGCACAGGCCAGCCCCTTGTGGGAAAGGCTTAGGACTGAGGAGTGGGCCCTAAGCCGAGGGGAGGAGGTCAAGGAAGCAGGGAGGTGAAGAAGAAGAGGGAGAAAGCACTGGTGGGGGTCACAGCCTGTGCGAAGGCCCGGAGGCCAGCAGGAGTTCTGGGTTTGACCTCTGGGCCTGGTGGTCCACACCAACTCAGAACAGGCGGGAAGTCCATGAGGCTCTTTGCGAGGTCTGTGGCTGCTTTCCCAGAGGAGAGGCACTGATTTTGAGTCCCCGCTGTTTCTCTCTGAGACATCCCTCCGAATCCCCACCTTATTGTTAAGTGCCATCAAGTCATCCCTGACTCATAGCAACCCAGTGGGGCAGAACCAGAGGCAGGCAGCTTCCTGGCTCCCACCCAGGAACAGCTTCCTCTCAGGTCTTCCTGGGCTCTCACAGCTGTGGTAGTATAAGTGGGAACTCTGGAGAAGGTGCTGGGCTCTGAACCAAAGACGTGTGAACTGAATCCTCATGAATTTGGACCAACTAGGGCCTAAGCCTGGGGGCTCGGGGGTGAGAGGGCTTAGCAAGACCCTTCAGGAAGAGCCAGCTCAGTGCCCTTGAAGTGCTTAGGGGAGGAGACCTGGCCAGCTTGACTCCCCCGTGCCAAGTGTGATCAGACATTTGCAGCCTCTGTCTGCACACCGTGTGTCAGATGCCTTCAGAGCAGGGTCTTAGCCGTGCAGCAGCCCTCCTGATAGACCCTTCCCTGGGCTCTCCTGGCTGCACTTCTGCCAGCCTTCAGGTGCAGAAAGCCTACTCATTCCTCCCATGAGGGCCGAGGACCAGCAGCTGAGGAGCCGCACTTGCGTGTGTTCTGTGGCACGTTGCTCAGACAGCTGCTGCAGAGCAAAGAAGAGCCTGGCGTTCCTGCCAGAATGGGTTAAAGGTTCTGCAGGACAGCCTGCTGATGTCAGCAGTCACGTCCGCAATTGCGTCAAAATCTTCTCTTTTAGAGCTGATAGGAGGCAGGCTGAGCACAGGGAAATGGAGTTGCGAGCATGCCCAGGGGCAGTGCAGCTGGGGGAGAGATTGTCCCACGCCAGAGGATCTGCCCATTCTGGCTGGGGATGCGGGATGACCCTCTGTCCATGCGTCACTTTGCTCACTAGTCTGGGGCCATGGAAGTGCTCAGCCCAGGAGAATGTGCTAAAGGTCAGATGGGCCTAGCTGTGGTGCGCAGAATGCAATAGGTGCTCAGCTCAGAGCTGCTCCTGTGCTGCAGTTTCTCAAAGTCACAGTGTCCACCTTCATTGGAGAGATCCGTCCCTGTTTGCTCTTTTCTCCCTGTAGGAGGAGCCATTCAGCGTCCATCTTCCTGAAACCCTCTTCAACATCTCCAGGTTCCTGCTGCACAGCCTGACCAAGGACACCCCCTTGGGCATCTCTAAAGTGTATCCTCTCCCCGACCTCCGTCCCGCCCCTCCGTCTAATGGCCCCGAGAAGTTCTTTGGAGAGCACTTTACTGGCAGAAGCTCCCTCCCTCGGGGGCCCCCAGGGAAGGGAGAGAGCTGCCCTCTCGCTGCTGTTTGCTGTAGAGAAGGCTCAGCTGGGTGGCTGAGCAACCAGCACCAAGAGAAGATTAGTTTCAGGGCTCCCTGGCTGAGCCTGGCGCTATCCCAGGCCCTCCCAGAACCCACAAGTAAGGGCGTGACTGAACAAGGATGCCTGGGCCATTGGCTTAGAATCTGGCAGCCCAGGTGTGTGGAACACCAGGAACTGGGCCAGGAGCCAGGTGACAGAGCTGCTGTCTAGTAGGGGAGGTAATGGGCAAGGGACTGGTCCAGTGGGATGTGTGCCATGCCCAAGAGTGGAGTGCAGCTAATGTGCGGCTCTGTCCAAGGACAGCTGCCTGGAGTGTGCGACATCCATCTTGCAGGCTCAGGCAGCCAGGGGGCCCAGGGGAGCAGATGTTGCAGAGAGGACCCGGCCACAGAAGGGCAGCGAGGCCCTGGGGCTGAGAGGACCCTGGACCTTCTGGGTAGAGGGACGCAGGGGAGTCCTGAGGGCTTCCCTGGGAGCTCACATCTCCTCATAGGCCTGCAAGGGCCACTGAGGGGCAGAAGCTCAGAGGGCCTGAAGGGCCTGTGCTGCCAGATGCTATCAGGAAATGACCAAAATCTCTGAGTCATAAAAGCCTCAATTGCCCGATTCTCAGTCTCTGTAGGCAGCCCTTCCAGCCTTACGAGCCTCCTGGGGAAGCCCCCGGGCGGGCAAGGGCCGCTGGAGAGAGCTGGAGGGCCTGGGGCTATCATTTACATTTTGGGGGAAATTCCCCACATCAAGGGCTGCCATTGCTGACTGAGCCCCCATTCATTGGTGGGCCACTGTTACTAGAGGAGCTGCCACAGCCACGCTTGCCACCTTCAGTACCTGCGCCCAACCTCTCCAGCAAGTTCTGTTGAAGTCTAAAGAATTTGATTGAACCTCTGCCCTGATCCCCATCCTGTGCTGCCCACTAGGGGCCCAGAAATAGCTCCTGACCCAGTCCCTGGTTAGAGGAGTCACAGTGGAAGCACAGATAAGGAGACTCGCCTGCAGGGCACTGCTGGAGTTGTCAGGGCCACCCTGGGGAAGGCGAGGTGGGGCTGGGATTCTGGCTTCCAGTGGCCAGCTAAGGCTTGCCAGGGAGAAGGGAAGGGCACAAAGAAGGCAGGGGAAGGAAGAAAGGGGCAGGGCCTGGGAACAGCCAGCATCAGGTTCCCTTGGTAAAGTGCAGGCAGTGCCCAGTGGCCTCTGAGCCAGGCCCCACCTGGCAGCCTGGAGCAGATCAGCACTTGATGCCAGCATCTCAGAGCCAGGCTGACAGGCCCAACAAGGCAAGGAGAACCGTCGTGGCCTGCCGGGGTGCAAGACAAGCCATCAGGAGGCCCAGAGAACTTGAGCCACATTAAAATGTTAACAGAAACTGCACCCTTGGAGACCGGTGATGGTGGCTACAGGGCTGTAGGTCTAGAACTCGAGGTACAGAGGCAGGAGGATGGTGAGATCCAGGCCAGCCTAGGCTACATGTTGTCATTGTTGTTGTTGTTGTTGTTGTTAGGTGCCGCCAAGTTGTGTCTGACTCAGTGACCCTCATAGGGTTTTCAGTGGCTGATTGTTTCGGGATTGCTTCAGGAGTGGATTGCCAGGTCCTCCTCCCGATTGTGTGGGTCCTCAGAGAGTGCAGAACAGCACTCTACCAACTGAGCTAAACCCCAGCCCTGGGCTACACAGTGAGACTCTTTCAAAAGAAAGAAAGAAGGAAGGAAGGAAAGAAGGAAGGGACTGCACTGCTTTGTGTCTGGAAAGATCCCTGGGCCTTGCTGTCTAAGAATTGCACTTAGACATCCCAAGTGAGCAAAACATGCTTCAGGCTCCTGCCTGTGCCTTCCTGACCCCAGCACAAGTTGTGTCCCAGGAGGGCCTCAGTCCAAGGGTAGGGAATGCCCGGCCTCTGCTGTCCTTAACCTGGTTGATGGCAGGAACACGCTCATCACACTGGCCAAGCAGAGCAAGGCCCTAGGCGCCTACAAGCTGGCTCGGCATGCCTATGACAAGCTGCAGGGCCTACAGATCCCTGCCAGGTTCCAGAGGTCCATCGAGCTGGGCAGCCTGACCATCCGCTCCAAGCCCTTCCAGGACAGTGAGGTGAGGCCCTGCCCCTGGGGCAAGAGGCTCCTCCTTTCCTCCCAGGACATCCAGTGGCTTCACACCTGGCCTGGGTTCCATTTGAAAGACAGCTGCTGTGCTCTGGGGTGCTCTTTCCCTCCCCTGCCTGCACTTTGGCTCTCCGCCCCCTGCTCCTCCCCCTCTGCCTCCTCTGTTCTCCACTCG
This sequence comes from Pedetes capensis, assembly GCA_007922755.1. Taxonomy (NCBI): domain Eukaryota; kingdom Metazoa; phylum Chordata; class Mammalia; order Rodentia; family Pedetidae; genus Pedetes; species Pedetes capensis. The sequence continues at coordinate 126,998 of VMDO01003244.1, forward strand.
GCATGGTGTGCTTCACTCACACCCCAGCCCCTGCTCCATCTCCCTCCTCGCTGAATCTGGCGTGGGCTCTAGAACATCCACCCACAGTGTCCACAGCCCTGACCTGCGCAGCCTAGCCGTCAGGTCCACAGGAACTTGGCATCCGGGAGGCCTGGGCTCAAATCTGAGCTACAATTCCTAGCCATACCTCTGGCTTTCTGAGCCTCAGTTTCCCACTTCAAGTGGGACAAGAGTGATGTCTTCCCCACAGGTGGCCTGCGGCTCACTGTTTGACATGGGTGATATGTTTGGCACAGGGCCTGGAGCCTGGTGGGTGGCAGTGTGGGGTGGCTGCAGGTGCTGTCATTCTTGCCAGGAGAGTGCCCTGCTGAGCCTTGCTTGGAGAGGAGGTGTCTGGGCCATGTCTGGGCAGGCTTCAGTTATACTCTTGGCCTTTGCCCTGCCTGCCCAGGGGCAGGTCAGGGTTTGTCCCCACTTCTAGTTCGGCCCAGACAGCCATATGCGTGTGTCGTAGGAGCTGGTACCCTTGTGCTATCGCTGCTCCACCAACAACCCGCTGCTGAACAGCCTGGGCAATGTGTGCGTCAACTGCCGCCAGCCTTTCGTCTTCTCAGCCTCTTCCTATGGTGAGTCTGAGGGTGGCACCAATCACCTTGGTGCTGCGGGCGTCCCTTGCGACACTCACCCTGCCAGATGTGCAGAGTCACTGTCAGGCTCCACCAGGAGAGGGTCCAGCACTGCCCAAACCAGAAGCCCTATGCTGAGAACCTGGTGCAGAGCTCTGTGTAACGATAGCCCCCAAGGCAACAGGCGGGAGGCCTGCGCTTCTGCAGTTCAGTCAAGCTCCTGGTGAAGGGACAGAGGCAGGCAGGGGACCCTGGGAGAAGGGAGACAAAATCCATGTCATGAAGGGAGGCTGGTTGTGCAGTCAGTGTGGGAGGCCAGGCCAGCTCCTAGCACCTCAGTCCAGCTTCCTTCAGGGAGCACCCCAATGCCCAGCCACCACGGGGAGCTGCTGCAGGCCCTGGTCTCCCTTGCTGCCCCCACTTGCCTTTAGGGAAGCCACTGGGGTGGAGAAGGCCCACCCTCATGCTGCCTGGTGAGAGCATCTGCCCCAAGCTCCCCCGAGGCCACCCCAGCCCCTCCCTGTGCCCCCAGAGGTGCTGCACCTGGTGGAGTTCTACCTGGAAGAGGGGATCACTGACGAAGAAGCCGTCTCTCTCATCAACCTGGAGGCACCGCGGCACAAGCGTGACAGCAGATGGCAGGAGATCACAAGCAGCAGTATCCTATGGGGACAGGCGAGGGAGTGGGAGGGCCTCTGAGGACAGGTTGTACCTGGCAAGGTGAGGGCCGTGTGACCCTGGCCCACATAGCAGCAGGGCCTGAGGCCCAGAGATGGGCAGGAGCTGGACAAGGCCCATTGGCCCTAGATGAGTGGCACCTTCTCTTCCCACGTAGCTTCCTGTGCAGCACCAACTCCCAGCCCGGGAGATGTAGCCCTGCTCCTGGCCACACGTGGCTCAGTGGCCACCATGAGATGTCTGCATGGGAGGCCCTTAACACTCTGCTTGGGTCACTTCTACATGCAAGTGACAGGAACCATGACTTTAAGAGAGGCTGAGCAGAGATGGGTGCAAAGAAGCCAGCAGTGGGGACAGGCACCCACGCCACACTGCCAGAGGCTTCTTGGTCCCCCTGGTCTGCCATCCTGGGTGGCTCATCCCCAGGCAGTTCAGCTCCATCCCAGCAGTGCCAGCCTAGTACCCCCACAACAGCCAGCTTCTTGTAGCCACAGCAGTACACCTCACTGGGACAGTCTGCCTATGCCCCAGGTTATCCTTGGTGAGGAGGGGCCTGGCCCTCATTCAGGCCCTGCACTCCGAGCCAAACATGGAGGGGCATCTCACGTGGAGCTGCACATACATCTCATGGGCCATGATACCATGGCCCCTGGGTCAGCAGGCAGGGAGTGCTGAGCGTCTACTTTTCTAGCAAGCTCGAAGGTGAAGCCACTGGTCCAAATGGTATTTTGAGAAGCAAAGGTGGGAAAAAGACCCAGGGAGTTAGCTTCTGGAGAAGGGAGACAAAATTCGTGTCTGCCACATAGGCTTATGACAGCACCATTAGGTGGTCAGGCTGGTGCGCTGCCATGTCCTGTTTCTGATTCCATCCCAGCCGCTCCCATCACCTGGGGCCTTCCTCTAGGAGCCCTTCCTGCTTCTGCCTCCTGCCAGTTTCACCACAACCACCCAGCAGGGGGAAGGTTCTGGATGTCCTCAGGCTGGTGTGGCCTTGCCAGGGCCACAGGGGTTCTTCCTCGCCTTGCTCCACGGAGTGGGACCTGTGGACCTGTGGGACCTGTATGCTTCTGTGGGAATCAGTGGGCTTCGCAGGGCAAAGTGGTCATGCCTCTCCTCCTAGTGGCTCAGAGGAGGAGACAGGATGATCATAGGTTTGAGGCCAAGGGCACCCTGTGTAACTTTCTGAGACCCTCATTCAAAATAAATAAGAAATGGGCTGCATTGCAGCCTACTGGTAGAACACTTGCAAAGTATGTGTGAGGCCCTGTGTTCAACCCCCAAATTCTGTTTAAAAAAAAAAAAAGAAAATCACTGGGCTTGCTGGTCGTGGCATCCAGCTGGGCCCATCATCTCCACTCCATGTGCAGTGGCTCATGGCTCATGGGTGAGGGCAGCAGAGTCCTTTCCCTCCTTCCCCAGTGTGTGCCCAGGACCTTTGTGTGGTCAGGGGCTGGCTCTCCCTGGCCTATGTCCCCCCCGTGCTGCCCTTGGAGACCTCTGCCATCCACCTTACCCCCGGCCAAGCTCTTGTGAGTCTGACCACAGTGGCTGGAGAGTGGTGCCCATTTCCAAGTTGGCCTCAGATGCTATCCTTGACCAGACCCTTCCAGATTCCCAGATGCTGAGGCTAGACGAGACCATAGACTCCATGGACGATGATGACCCTTTCACAGCCAAGCTGAGCTTTGAGGTGAGGCATCTTCTGCATGATAGGCAGCTGAGGCCGGGCAGGCCATCCTGGACCTCTTCTGGGCGCATGGGGACCTTCAGTTAGTGGGTGTGGAAAGGAGGATTGGCTCCAACTTCCAAGTGTGGTGGCTGGAGGGCAGGCTGGGAACTGGTCCTGTGGGGGTGCGCAGGCCCAAGGCCAGAACGCAAGTTAGTCTGTGGGAAGAGGTTTCATCAGCACAGGTGTGAGGAAAGTGTCATGGTCAGGCCTGCCCCCCCAGTCACCCAAAGATTCTAGGATCATGACCCACATAATATGTCACTGTGGCTGCAGCAAGGTGGCTCGGAGTTTGTGCCTGTGGTGGTGGGCCGGTCTGTCCTGCGCACCATGAGCCGCCGGGATGTCCTCATCAAGCGCTGGCCTCCACCCCTGCAGTGGCAGTACTTCCGTTCTCTGCTGCCCGGTGTGTCCATCACCATGTGCACCTCCTGCTTCCAGGTACTGTGCCTGCCCCTGGCGGTTAATTCATGCCTCCCTGCTGCCTTCTTTCCACCCTGCTTGTCCCCAGACATCCCCTAGGAGGCCAGGTATCTTGGAGGCCCTGAGTTGGGAGAAGAGGTTTGGGTGTCCTCAGCCCCTCCTGCTCACTTGCCTTCTACCACTGTCGGGAGTGGACTTCAACTGGCCCCATGCTCTGCACACCTACCCTGGATGGGGGCAGTGGGTGTGATGTACCTCTGAACCTGGCTCCAAAAAGTTGGGACTTGGGCTCCCTCTCAGCCCTCAGACCGAGGTGCTACAAGGCTGTGGCTTCTGGCCGTGACTGAGGGCCAAGCTGCCTTTCTTCAGCAGGGTAGCACATGCCACCCCAGCTCAGGGTGGAGGGCACCCAGCACTGTGACCCCCACTCAAGGCCGTCTCTCCTCAGATGTTCCACTCGGAGGACTACGAGCTACTGGTGCTCCAGCATGCCTGCTGCCCCTACTGTCGAAGGCAGATTGAGGACCCCTGCCCATGACCAGTACCTGCTCCCAGGGCCTCCATCGCTTGGCCAGGCTGTCTGCAGGCTGTGGGAGCAGAGAAAGAATGTCTCCTGCCCAAAGTTTGTACCACAGCGGGGGGCCTCGTATAACCACAGAATTCCTGTTTATGGCGTCCTGGGCCTTGTAAATAGCACCAGGAGATGGGGAGGTGAAGGTACATATATTTTCTAAGAAAACAAATACGTTACTCTCAGAAGGGTTTGAGTTGTTCATGGCAGCCTGCTGGAGTCCACAGATCTGTCAGACCGTTAACATGCGCTCTTTGCCAACAGATTGCCTCAGTAATGACAAATAAAAGGGCTACTCGTTTTCATCAGTGTCTGCATTTTAGCAGATCTTCATATTGTCTGCAGCTTAATTTCTTTATGCAAAAGTGCACCTGTTTCTAATTTGATCTGAAAGGAGCACTGCATTTGGGTAGCTCTTAAGATGTAATCTAATCTAAATGGCAATATGGGAAGGGGCAGGGGAACCAGTATTTTTGTTGTTGTTTATTTATTTTGGTTTAATGAGGATCCATCCTGACAAGAAAATAGATACCTGGCTCCAAAGAAGACGGCAAAGAGATTGAAATGAAGGCTTCTCCCCGGTGATTCTGTAGTCCACCCACCATACCCACCACATGGGGTCCCCAGCCCTGCCCCAGGTCCAGAACCAGGGGGGTTCCATTGAGATTCCAATGCAGGGGCCCCTGCCCTATGTGTCACCAGTGCCAGGCCACAAACACAGTGTGGAAGGGTGGCACATGGGAAGCTGGGAAGAAGAGCTCACATATACTGGCGTTGTCACTGTACCAGCCATGTCCCCTGTTGTTTCGGTTCTCACAGCAGCCCTCTGACTGTGAGGTTATATAGCCCACCAGACTAGAGTGTGGGAGGTACTGAGGCCCAGGGGCGCCCAGCCCTGAGGAGGAATCTAGGGGGTGTCCATCCCTGAGGCCCAGAGGCCTTCCTCCAGCATGCCACCTGCCAGGGGGACAGCACTGCGCTTCCCACACAACCCCCAGAGCAGCTGAGCACTGGCAGGGGCACCGGGCTATTGAGACCATGCTAAAGATCCCCTCCTGAGGCAGGGTGGGCAGTGTGTCCACCAGAGGGACAAAGAGATGGGGGCAAGAGGAAGCATGGCTGTGGAGGTCACCAGCACCAGAGCAGGGCCCAGCCTGGGCCCTCCCTGCCTCCCTGTGTATCTCTGGAGATGATGGAGGGAATAAAGGGAAGCCAGACAGTTGTGCCAACAGAACTCCTCCGTCGAGTGTCTAATTGCTTACGATCATGCATGCTCTCTCTCTCGCTAAACATTTATTAATGTGTTAGGATTTCCATTAGCGAGTTACTTGAACTGAAATCATTTGCATATGGCTAGGAAGAAGTAGGGTGAGGGAGAAAACCGCTGCAGCTACCCAACAGGCATCAATCATAGTGACAGATCAGATGGTCCCTGGCTGGAGGCAGGGCCTACCCAAGACACCAGCATGCATCCCTTCAGCTGCCAACAGAAAAATGGGAGAGTCCCACGGGGGAGGCTGAGCCTAACTCAGCTCCCACTAGTGCAGGCCAGCGCTTTGCCCACATGCGCTGTCGCGTCTAATCCTAGTGACCGCTAAGGCTGCCCGTGCTCCCTTGGTGCAGTAGAGACTTGGCCCTCAGTGACTCTGATTGGATGAGCATGCATGTGTTGAGCCAGGGCAGTTTCTGCGAGGCACAGCCTGTGCACCTGAGCACAGGGTTTCCTACTCTCTCGGCCCCACCTGGGCCAGGTCTTGGCCAAGTCCAGGCCTCTCTCCAAGATTCAGTTTCCTCCTCTACACAAGGCCTTCTCCTGCTCTGACACTGAGGTTCCCACCCCAGCCTGTGTCTGTGAGCAGGGCCCATGATGACCCCCTGTGTCCCTCCCAGCCTGTGATGATGCTGAGGGAGGCGGGAGGGACCTGAGAGGCCCAGTGAATCCGGAGGACCTGAGGAGGCTTTCAGGCTGGGGCTTGGCCCTGGCCTCTGGTCTCCTGGAGCTGTAGTTCTTCTCATGTTCTTGACAGGAGGAAGTGAAGAGGAGGATAGGACCTGACTAGCTGGGCCTCAGATGCCCATCTCTCCCCAGCAAGGCCCCTCCAGGCTCTGGCACACGGGCAGATGTCCCTTCTCCAAGGTTGCTGCCATGTCTTCCCTAGCCCAGGGGGTGTGTGGCAATGACAGAGGTGAGCTAGGCAGGTAAGAGCCTCAGCAAGGAGGCCATGGCTGGGCGTGGCTCTCTCCCCCTCTAGGCCCTCACTCTGGGGCTCCGTGACACCCTCCACTTTCTACACTCCAAACACTTTCCTAGTGGACAAGGACTTGTGCTTCCCCCGTGGCTCCCCAGGGCTACCCAGCCAACACCAGGGCTCCCAGGCCTTTCCAGCCCTACACCCAGCTGGCCTCCCACCTACCATGGCTTGCCAGGCACCCTCTGGGTCCCCTGGGAGCAGATTCTCATCTCTCCCAGGTAAGAAGTTCCCCCTGCCTGCTGCCCCTGAGACTACACAGGACACCACTTGGGGTCCTTAGCTCCCAGCCCAGGGCCCAGCCATGGAGGGTGTTCAGCAAGTGGTAGGGGAGGAGGGAAGTCATGCAAGAGGGAAGGAAGGGGAGGCAGGGAAGAAAGGGAAGGAAAGGTAGTCTGTCTCTTCCCCTCGTTCCCTTGACATCTTCAGCTCTGCCCAAGGCCTCAAGGAGCCAGCGAGGAGAACAGCAAGGAGGAAGGGGTGGCCGGGCTGCTGACCCAGCAACGCCTTTCCTGCTCAGGCTTAAGAGCTATTAGTGCGCTGGTGGCTAAATCCCTAATCCACGGCCGTCAGGGCTCCGTGCCCCCGTTCCCAAGGGGTTGAGGGGCTACGGCTGTTCTCAGAGGCAGCCAACCAGGTCCCCAGCCCCAGAGCTCTTCAGGGCTCCTCCCCAGTCTGGCCACAGGGTGGCCATGGAGGCTGTGGTGTAGAAAGTCACCCATGCTCAGGTGTGGTATCAACACTCGTGGGTCCCTTCAGGACCACCTGACGCAGGACCTCAGGCTGCAGATTAGCCAGGTTGTATTCAAACTCTGGGTCTGCTGAGGGGCCCTAACCCTTTGACCCTCTAATTCCCAGGTGCTGCAAGGGGTGAGGGACCAGTATTTGTTGAGCACCAGTTGCTGTGGGCCCCAGACTCACAGCAGCCTTGACCTTACCTGGCCAGCCGCTTTCTAGGACAGGAGGGGTCGGTCTGTCAGGAGGAGGCCAGATCCACCCATCACTGGTGGAGATCAATGCTGTTCAGAAAATGAGTGTGATGGGCCGGCCTGGTGCATAGGGTGGCTGGGGCAGGCTCTCCTAGGACTCACTTGTGAGCCGAGGCCTAAGGCAGATGCAGTAAGGGATGTATTCAGTGAGCACCTACAGGTCACTCATGAGCACTGCAGTGGCCGAGGAGGGAGGCAGGACCTCCCACTCCCAAGTCCCAGGGACACAGAGAGGGGAGCCAGCCACCCCTGGCCTGGAGGCCTCAGTCAAATGTGAGCTGGTGAAAGGGTCATGAAGTCTTAGCCGGACGGCCTGCAGTCCACAAGCCAGGCCTCGGTGGGGACAGCAGGAGGAAGTGAGACCTCTCAGGTCTCCTGGTGACTCAGAGGCATGGGCCAGAATGTGGCCCCTCCTCCTGGGATGATCACCCCTGCACTGGGGCCTGTGACTCAGTCTGAGGCCTTTCCACCAGCCCAGCAAACTGACCCTTTGTCATTTATCCCATGGTGAGCAAGCCTGGCAGGTCTCTCTGGAGAGTCATCTATGATGGCGGAGGGAAAGGGTGATAGGTACCCCCAAAGCCACCTTGACTACACTGGGCTAGACTGCAAGGTCTAGCCCAAGCTGGCTCCAATCTGTCACATGCCCTGGTTGACCTCTGCAGACTCTGGGCCTCAGTCTCTTCTTCTGAAGTGTGGATGCAGCAGGGAGGTCAAGCAGGTGACTTCTGATGACCCTTTCAGCTCACTCTGAGCCTGTGTCATGGAACGAACAGCACTTGTTTAAGATAACTTCTGTCCTGCTGTACAAAATCCACAGCCCCTTCTCCTTGATGATGGCCTTCGAGGCTCCATTGCCACAGCCCTGTAAGGTTGGGATTAGTTGGCCTCCTTCAGAGGGAGCAGAGTTTGAGTGAGGACCCAGCTCCTTCCACTCACTCAGCAGATATTTGCTGAGCACCTACTATGTGCCAGGCACAGTGAGTGAAGCCGACTAGACAGCCCCACCCTTTCTGGTGCAGAGAAACTTGACACCAGCCCACTGAGGCCCAGTGCAGTGCTAGGCTATGAGGAGGGATCCAGGCCACTCCAGTGGCCTCACACAAGGTGACAGTAAGGGGCTGCTCCACCTGGCGGGCAGCCAAGGCCAGGCGGGGCTGGGGTGCACCAGTCTTGAACCAGGGGACCCAGGACTCCCATTTCATGTAGCCACCAGGGTCACAGCTGAATCAAACCTCCACCTTGACCTCATTAACGTTGGGCCTAATCACTGTGCCAAGCGCCTTAACCTAGTGCTAGAGGCCACCCCCACCCTCTGCCCTGCCACCTCTGTGCTCATTTCCTCAGCCCTCTTGTGTGCCAAACCCGGTTAGACCCTAGTACCGCCCAGCACAGACAGGGCTGGAGCACAGAAGGGCTACAGAGAAGGGGGCCACTTTTCTGAGCAGACAGGTGTAGGAGTCCCAAGTGGGAAGAGAGACTGGGCAAGAGATAGTTTGAGGGTCCCAAGGCTCAGAGACAGGGACACTTCCAGGCCAGCCTTCTATCCCAGCCTCAGGGCCTTTGCATCTGCTATCCCCCTGCCCAGACACTTTTTTCCCACATGCTGGCATGGGGGCTCAGTTCAAGCTTTCCCTCCCCAGAGAGGCCTCACACGTCGCTCTGGGCAACTTTCAGTGTGTTGGAAGCAGGTCACTACCGGAACTTTCCCTGCTGCTATTTGTCTTACCTTTTGTTTATTACTCCCACCATCCCCATCATCCCCCAGGGACACTAGCTTCTGTGGGCAGGGGCTGCATCTTTCTTGTCCCCAGTCTGTCCCCAAGAATCCAGCCCCTCATCTGTGACCCATTGGGTCTGTGCTGGCTGGACAGTGGCACGGAGCCTCCCTTCCCCACACCTACACAGGCCACTCCACCCAATGCACTTCATCCTGGGGCTGTCACCATGCTCCTCTCACAGATGAGTGGGGACCTGCCAGCACCCAGGCCCCAGGTTATCTGTCCCCAAGGCTCTCTGCTCCTCATGGTGCCTCTGGCTGTCCTAGGGCCAGCACCACAGTCACATGGCCAAGACACTGACCTCTCATCCCCAGACAGCACCCTGTCTACTGCCAGGTCCAGCCAGGCCTGTGGCCAGGGTCGGCTTCCTCTTTGGCTCAGAGGACCCAGCAGGTCAGGACCACCCTGCACTTAGCTGGCACAGGGTCCTGGAGCTCTGGACACTGAGGCCTCTACCCTCTCCCTGCCCTGGTCGTCACCTTCCTCCACTGCGTCTTTTGCGGACTTTTCAGTCACATTTTTGCCCCTGAGGTCCGCCTAAGCCTCTACCCACCGCCCTCTGAGTAGAGCCAGGTTCCTCGAGGGACCCATCGCAGTGGCGCCCAGGCCACATCCTCCCACTCTGGCAAGGTGTCAGGCAGCATCCTCCCTAAGAGGGCCAGGCATCGTCTCCCTGGACCACCACCTCAGCAGGCAGCCCCATCTCCACAGCCCACAGCCACCCCGCCCAGGGCCAGCCTCTGCTTCCTCCCCGGCTCCATCCTCCCCAGCCAAGCAGCTCCTCTGGGCAGGGCCTTGTCCACCTCCATCTCTGCAGCCCTGGTGGCCTGCTTACAGATGCTTAGTGAACAAGGGAGGGAGCAAATTCCAACTGAATGCAACACATAGTTACTGAGCCGCTGAACCAGGCCAGCCCTGGGTCTACACAGGGGGAGCCTAACCTGGCAGGATGCAACCCCTGCCCAGTGTGAGAGCCCAGTGACTTGGGGAAGGAACAGGAATCAGGCCTGAGGAGCGAGAAACTGAATGACCATTGAGCCTGTGGCCATCTTGGCACTCACAGTGTCAGCTGGTACTAAGTGGAAATTGGGCATGGGGTCCCACGGCCCCAGTCCCAAGTCAGATTATCAGCCTGAGAGGGGCAGAAATTCCAGGGGGAGCCTGGGACAGACAAGCTGGGGGCACCCTCTCTCATTTCCCAGGGTCCTGCAAGTACTTCCCCACCCCACCCCGTCCCGGGTGTCACCTTGGCCCCTCCGCAAGCCAATTAGGCCCCCAGCGGCAGCAGTGAGGATTACTATGATTATGAGCACCCCAATCTCCCCGGTGCTGATTCAGCCGGGGGCTTAGGGAGGGAAGGTCACTTTATAAGGGTCTGGGGGGGGTTGGGGCCGGGAGTCGTCCAGTCGCAGCCCCGGTGGCCAAGCTCACGCGGCGCAGCAGCACTCTTGGTCAGAGCAGCCCGTGGGGCAGCCGCGAGGGCCGCAGCCATGAACGGAACGGAGGGCCCCGACTTCTACGTGCCCTTCTCCAACGCCACCGGCGTGGTGCGCAGCCCATTTGAGCAGCCGCAGTACTACCTGGCCGAGCCATGGCAGTTCTCCATGCTGGCCGCCTACATGTTCATGCTGATCGTGCTGGGCTTCCCCATCAACTTCCTCACGCTCTACGTCACGGTGCAGCACAAGAAGCTGCGCACGCCCCTCAACTACATCCTGCTCAACCTGGCCGTGGCCGACCTCTTCATGGTCTTCGGTGGCTTCACCACCACGCTCTACACCTCGCTGCATGGCTACTTCGTCTTCGGGCCCACAGGATGCAACGTGGAGGGCTTCTTTGCCACACTGGGCGGTACGAGCTGCGGGGCTTGGGGGCGCCACAGGAGCCAGGGAGCAGGGAGGGGTCTGGGGACAGTCCTGGGATTGGGTGTGGCAGCAGAGGGGACTTCTCCGGTCTCCTCTGGCTCAGCACTACCAAAAGCCCTGTTTATTCAGTCAACACACATGGTTCGTGATGCCGAGCTAAGGCTGCTGTGTGTCACAGGGCAGGCACTGAGCGCCGCAGTCACCTCATCTCAAGTGACAATCTTGTTGCAGTTCACAGCAAGGGACTTGGGGTTGGGAGCAGTCAGGGGCTTGGCACACAGGATCAGGTGCACAGTGGGCTTTGGAGCCCATCTGTGTGTCCGTGTTCTGAATACTGGGACTACTATTTCCCTCCAATCGGCTAAGCTGGGTCAGACCCATGCTGGGCGCTAGGAGCGAGCTGGCCAAGAAGGGCTCCAGGCCCAGGCGAGGGTGTGTTCTTGTCCCGCAGTCCTTGGGTTTTCCTTGTGTTGGGCAATGGGCCCGGCCCTCTGGCACCATCCCGACTCCCCAGCCCTGCAGCCTTCCTGTGGCACCGCACACTCCTCCTGTTGGGACCTCAGCCCCTCCTGAAGCAGCGCCAGATATAGGGAGGTGTTAGACCTTTGTGGCAGTTGGTCGTCTTGAAGGCTGTTTTCTTTTGCTGTTTGTTTGCCTTTTGAGACAGAGCCTTGTCTTGCTGTGTAGCCCAGGCTGGCCTTGAAGTTGTGACCCTTCTGCCTCAGCCTCCCAAGCACTGGGATTACAGGCATGCACTGCCACACCAGGCTCAATGTTTTCAAGTATTTTTTGTTGTTGTTGGACTGGAAAACGGATTGAGGTGCCTCAGGGCTAACAGAGCCCATGAAACAGACTAGAGAACCAAGTCAGGGAGAGCGCAAGAGACTCATTTAGGGATATAGCAGGGCAGGGAGCAGAGTCTGGGTCTCCTAGCTCAGGTCCAGGGCATCTCCCCTGGACACAAGAGGAGACAGGAGAGGTAGATGTGACAAAGCAAGGAGACGGGCTCTGTCTTCTCTCCCTCCTGTGCCAGGGTGACACCTTGGTGGCATTCTCAGGGCAGCTGGGGCCATCACGAGGCGTGTGTTACCTTCTATGCTCACAGATCTCCCATCTCTGGCCAGAAGGCGGGTGCCACACACAGGTGGACCCATCCCCACAGGATCAGTCCCAGATTGCACATCCTGTCCAGGAGGAATTGGTAGAGGCATCCCCTGCGCTCTCAGAAGCCCCCCATGGCTGATGAGTTACACAGCCATTCTCCCTACTGAACTCCGTGGGGTGAGGTGCAGGGCAGGGGTCTGAAGCCCACCTTTGCTCCCTTTCTTTCCCTGGGCTAAGTGTCACCCAGTGCTTGGTGGCCCTGAGGAGAGGGTCCCACAGCTAAGCTATTCCATTGCCCTAGAGGAGAGGGCAGGAAGGACATCCACCTGTGGGCGTCTACTGCCCTCACATATCCCTCCAACAAGGAACTCTGTCTATGGCCCCATGAAGGATGGGCGCTTCTGGACAATCTGCCACCTGGTGCCCCGTCTAGTCTGAGCCTGTGTTCCCTGTGTCCCCACAGCTCTAACCAAGCAGAACGACTCCCGGTTACCTGGTGTTTCTCTGCTCCCTCCCCTTGGCACGTGGGTCCCTCAGCCTCTCCCTCTCCTCCCCATGTCCAAGCCTGCTGCACCCCTGAGGGCTTGAGTGAGTCCTAACCCAGGGGCCTCCTTGTCACTCCGTCCCCATCGGGGGACAGTGTTCTATGGACTGGCAGCGAGGGCCATGGGTGGAGTGCTAAAGTATTGCTGACTGCCTTGCAGGTGAAATTGCCCTGTGGTCCTTGGTGGTCCTGGCCATTGAGCGGTACGTGGTGGTGTGCAAGCCCATGAGCAACTTCCGCTTCGGGGAGAACCACGCCATCATGGGCGTGGCCTTCACCTGGGTCATGGCGCTGGCCTGCGCGGCGCCCCCGCTTGTCGGCTGGTCCAGGTAACGGCACTGAGCGCGAGACTGGGGTCTGCAGGGTTCCCAGTCAGGACTCGGACCCAGCACTGTCTGGCTCCAGGCACCAACCCAGGGCAGGAGTATAGGGCTGGGGCCAAGAGAACTGATGCTAATGTTGCTGCAGGGCTGGGTCTGCCTCCTGAGCCCCACGTCAAGGAGAGTCCCACACACCCCATCCCTCACCTGGGAGGAGCTCCTAATCCTCAACTAAGCCAAGGCCAATTCCAATCCTCTTTTCCAGTGCCCTGTGCACAGCTCCCTCTGACCTTGGGCCTCCATGCAGGGGGCAGCAGAGCCTTCCCATACGGATGCCGACACTGGGCGCTTGGGAACTGGGTCCTCTCCAGCCTCCACGCCACTGCCTCCAAATGTGGCTGAGATGGGAGATGGGGACCCCACTGCGCAGAGGCCTCCTGCTTCCATGAAATTCCCATTCTCTCCTCACCTCCCTCCCCTTCTCATCCACCTGGAGTCCATTTCTTGGCCCTTGCTGGACCGAGCCCACCTCTCCTCAGCCCTTTCTCTGACCCAGCACATCCTCTATAGGCACAGTCAAGTGTCCCAAGGTCAGTCCAGTGTCACCATCCTCAGAAATCATGGAAACATCCATACCACCTGCCCAAGGGCCTCCTGTTTCTAGGATCCCTCAGATGCCCTGGTCACCATCTTTGACCCAGAAGATAGCCCCCTTTGTGCAAACTGCTACAGCACAGAGTAGGGGCTCTTCCCTGCTCCCCAGCACCCTCTGCCCTGTCACCTCAGCCTCCGGAGGGCAGTGGACATGGTGGAGTCCCCACATGGGGTCAGAGAGGAGAGGGTTGGCACAGGGGGCTGAGACTGGGCCACCTCATCTGGCCACCTAAGCACCACGTCAGTGGTCATAATACCGCTGCTGAGGCCCCAGGAGCTCTTGTCTCCATGGCTTCCACACTCAGTTGCCCAGCCAAATCAGTGTTTCCCTACCCGGTGAGGGCCCAGTGGGCCACAGGGGCAGTGGGGCCCTCCCAGGCGGGCTCGCCCTCACCCACGGCCCCCCACGCCGCCGCAGGTACATCCCTGAGGGCATGCAGTGTTCATGTGGGATCGACTACTACACGCTCAAGCCGGAGGTCAACAACGAGTCCTTTGTCATCTACATGTTCGTGGTCCACTTCACCATCCCCCTGATCGTCATCTTCTTCTGCTATGGGCAGCTGGTCTTCACCGTCAAGGAGGTACGGGCAGGGCAGCCCCTGGGCTTGGAGGGTCTCACACATACCTCCAGAGACCCCGGCTGGGCGTCGAGGACAGGGGTGGGCACTGCGGTCTGGACACCGACCCTGTGTCCCCACAGGCAGCGGCCCAGCAGCAGGAGTCGGCCACCACTCAGAAGGCAGAAAAGGAGGTCACCCGTATGGTCATCATCATGGTCATCGCTTTCCTGATCTGCTGGGTGCCCTACGCCGGCGTGGCATTTTACATCTTCACCCACCAGGGCTCCAACTTCGGCCCCATCTTCATGACCCTCCCCGCGTTCTTTGCCAAGAGCTCCTCCATCTACAACCCTGTTATCTACATCATGATGAACAAGCAGGTAAATGCTGCAGGGCAGGAGTGGGCAAGGTCCCCCAGGACCTGGCTTCCACCAGGAGCTCTGGGAGTGGGGCTCTGGGTTGGCAGCCTCGTCTGGGAGCTTGTGATAAATGCAGAGTCCTAGGCTCCACCCAGAGCTAGTAAACCTGAATGACAGGGTGGGTGCAGGAACCTGCATTTATAACAAGCTGCTCAGATGTGAGAGGTACCGATCCAGGTGGTTCTTGAAGCCTGCCTTATTGTTGTGCTGAGTTTTGTTGTTTTTGAGATAGAGTCTCGCTATGCAGCTCAGGGTAGCCTCCAACTTGTGATCCTCCTGCCCTGAGCCTCCCTAGTACTAGGATTATAAACATGTGCCACCACACCTAGCTGGAAGCCTGCTTTAAAAGACAAAGGGTTCTAAGCCTGGGAACAGGATGGTCCCCATCTCCATGAAGCTCAGCAAGGAACTAAAAGGCTTGTTCTGAGGGCTAATAGGATAAAGTAGTCCTTAACATGAATGAAGGAGGGACATGGTCCCTGGAATTAGGCATGCTGGGTTCAAAAGCCAGCTCTGCTACCTACTATCTATGTGACTTGGGCAAGTCAATTCCGCTCTCAGGCTCCATCTAGTTTCTTCATCCATAGAAAGGGCAACATCCTACACTCTCGAATTAAATGAGATAATTCACAGAACGCCATCGCACACAGGACACTGGAATGTCATCAGTGACAAAGCCCCTTTGTCTTGGGGCCCTGGCATCTCTGTGGTGGGGTAACATACACTTAGCAAGTTTCTTCCGAGTGCCATTTGGGGGATCCTGGGAGATGCGGGGGACCAAAGCAGGCATGGTGTGAGGCGAATCTGGCAGGCCTGGCAGTTGGCCCCACGCCATGGGGAGGCCCTGCCCTGCCCTGCCCTGCCCTGACCTGCACCCCTGCCTTCCAGTTCCGGAACTGCATGCTCACCACCCTCTGCTGCGGCAAGAACCCACTGGGTGACGACGAGGCCTCCGCCACTGCCTCCAAGACGGAGACCAGCCAGGTGGCCCCCGCCTAGGCCCTGCGAGGACTCTGTGGCCAGTTGTAGGAGCCTCCCATCCCCCACACCCACCCCAGCCACAGCCTCCACCAGGAGTGGCGCCTGTTGGCACAAGGTCACACAGACCCCCTCATTTTGTTTGTTTTTATAGAATTAAGGAGAGAAAAATGAGGCTACCCACTCAGTGGGGACAGCTTGTGAAGGGCTACCACCAAGACCCCCAACCCAGAGTCCCCTGCTTCCCAGGGGTCGTCAGATCTGAACCCCTCCTCCCCTGACTCGTCTTTCAGGATCACGAGCACTCCTGCTCCATGGAAAAGTGTCCCAGCTTAGGGCTAAGTGTCTAGCACAGAATGGGCCACACAGTAGGTGCTTAATAAATGCTGTATAGATGAAGGGAGGAATGGGTGAAGAATGAGTGGAGTGAATGACAGATGGGCAGGGGAACATGTCGGTTCCCAACCCCCTGCCTGGTAGATGTGACTCACGTTTGGCTTATGTCCCCGAGCAGTTGCTTTCCCTCCCTGGGCCTTGCTTTCTTCCCCCATAGGATGGAAATCCTAAGTCCCTGGCCCCAATGACACATGGCTGCTGTGAAAACCCAGGGAGATGTGTGTGTGCATGGGCATGAGTGTGTGCGCGTGTGCGTGCATGCACACGTTTAAGCACTCTGTGCATAGTCAGGAGCTGTACAGATGCAGTTGACATTATAAATAATATTAATTAATAGAATTAATTATCATGACTGTCTCTGCTTGGTAGTGACCATTTTGGGATCGGGCAAGGCCCAAGCATTCAGATGATGGAGTCTCACTCAGGCTCAGCAGGCTTTTAAAAATGAGCCAGGTGTCCAGGCCAGATCAGGACTGGGGCTGGACTTCAGGGAGGGACAGTGACAGAAATGCAGGTTTCCGTCATCAGATCTGAGAAAACGGCATCAGGCCCTGGGGCCTTGCCTCCAGGCCCAGTGCCTCACCATCCTGATAAGGGGCTGTGGAGACCCAGGCTTTCCTCTCGGCTACTGGAACCACCTGCTCTTCCGCCCCAGCACCTGGAAGGCAGCAGCTCCAGGCCAGCATGAGCTGTAGAGGCCGTGCTGACTGCCCACGCTCAGTGCAGAGCCGAGTCCCCGATGCCATCCTCGTCTTGCAGAGCTTAGAAACAGCGGGAAACGCGGCCGGAGGCCCCCTGCCTGGGGATGCATATGGTCCTGGTTTCCGCTCCCTTGGCGGACTTGCCCCTGTCTTCAGCAGCTGCTAGTCTGGTCTTCATCCTGGAGAGTCTTTTCTCTGAAGCTGGCCAGAACTCTGGGGCATCAGAGTTGAGCTGCCTCAGGCTGGGCCCCTCCTTCTCCGTGGAACCACAACCGGAGGCCCCAGCTTCCCCAGCTCTGCCTAGAGAACAAGGCAAAACAGAGGCATTAAAGTCTCGGCTCCCGCGCTTGGCATTGGTGCTGGTTGTCTGTTGCTCTCAAGCTCTTCACCCATAAAGATTGAAAGTGGGCAGCTCTCCCGGACCCCTGCCCAGGGATGGCCACATGGGCCAGTGGGCAGAAACAAGCAGCCCAGAGCCTCTTGGAGGGGGCAGAGCAGTCCTGGGCCTGGGGAAAACCCACTTGGGAGTCGTAGAAAGCTGGGTGACCTCCAAAGGAACACACACATTTTGTGACCTCTCTAAGCTTCCTTAGCTGAAGAAGGGAGCTTAAATCTGACCTTGAGGGGATTAGATGGGATTGTGGACATTCGTGGCCAGCCTACCTCCTGGGATGCTGCTGAGACTTGGCATTCTGGGCCTCAGCTCAGCGCTGAATTTCCCAGAGAGCCCATCCTGGGGGAGAGCAGGGGGGAGCCACAGCCACTGGGAGTGACAGAATCTTCTAAGGTTTTGGGAAAGGGGGCCGAGCCTGAGCTGGGAGGGCTAGGGTGGGTGGGCCAGGTGACAGTGGGGATCACAGTGGCTGTCCCCCTGTCTGTCTCCCCAGATAATGTGAGGGTGCCTGAGGCAGCACGTGATAGGAAACCCAACTCAACTGGGCTGAAGGAAAAGGAAAATATTATTGGTGCGAGTAAACGCAAAGCCCAGGGCTCAGCCCCAGCTGGATACAGGGGCTCTGACAACTTGGTCATCTGTGTCTCTGGCGATGCTTTCCTCTATGATGTCTTCATTCACAGGCCGACTGCCCCAAACATGGCAGAGACACTTCGTAGTTCCACGTTGAGCAAGCCATGCAGAAAGGGGCTTCTCTTTCCCCTTAGTAGAGAGGGTCCCAGGTAGGGCTCTTATTGCAAGACCAGGGCCCCTTATCACCCCTAAGCCAAACACCATGCCTGCAAAGGGGATTCATCTTCTGATTGGCCAGACCTGGGTCACCTCTAAACCAATCGCCATGCCTCAGGTGGAGACTCATCATCTGATTGGCCAGGCCTAAGTCCCATGCTCACCCTTACAGCTCAAGATAAAGTCAAACCCCACAGCCAAGCCATCTGAGGGTGGAGATAGGTAGGTTCCCCAGAAGAAACAAGGGAGCTGTTACCAGAAAGGGGAGGGCAGGAGGCAGCAGGAGAGAACCACTGCCAGCCCAGAGAGGATGGATGGACCCTGTCCATGTTGGTGGCGTGGCGCCTGTTTAGACCCGGCCTCCCTCCCACGCTGGACGTCAGGGAGAAGATCCCTACAGGTCTCCCCCTCCACTGCACGTGCAGTGCTGGGTGGCAGCGGTGGGACAGCAGCATTTCAGCTGCCCTGCTGTGTCCTATGGTGTTTCTCCTCCACCCCAGTCCACCCTTTCTGAGCGGTGGTACATCTTCCCCGGCCTCATGTCCAGGGAAAATACACCTGTAAATCAGAACATTCTCTGCCTTTCCGGGTGCTGAGGAGCCTCTGCCTCCTCCTGTGGTTGATTTGCCAGGCTCTCAGCAGGCCACTGCCATGCGTAAAGGGAAGAGCTGCAGACATCAGCTTTGGGGCTTCACCAACAGATTATGAAGCACCTGTTGTATACAATCCATTCCTTGAAATCTAAGGAACCTGCCCCAGGGCAGACTATGCTAGGGACTGGGAGGTGGGGGACAAGCAGGGCTCTGGGCTATGACCTGGCCAACCACAGGGTCACAGAGCTCTGTCACCCCAGTAGGGAGACAACCTTAGGTGCCCCTGAGGAGACATGGTGTGGCCTTCGGTGAGGCCTTCAAAGCTGCATGGCCTCTAGGCAAATCCCTGACTTGCCTCCCTGACCCCATAGCCTCCTGGGAGAAAAGGGGAGAATCATTCTGGCTGGTAGAATTCCCTAAAGGATCAGAGACTATCAGTATAAAGGATGCTGTACACAGCCGGTGTTCAGTCCACATGAGTCCTCTTGCCAGAGGACCAACTTCAAAGGAAGCAGCCCCTGGTGTGTTGAGAAAGAGATGCATAAAGAGGTTGTTACAAATTGGAGGGTCTCAGCAAAGGGAAAAGCAGGTGCTCATTACCCCCAGTATTCAGTCCCCTCCCCTGCCTTTCATTACTAATATCCTCCTAAGCTCTAGCCAAAAGAACCAACAGATCTGTCCTAGAAGAAGTGCAACCAGAGCGCTCCTTGGAAGCAAGGATGGCTAGACTGCATCTTACGTATTTTGGACATGTAGTCAGGAGGGGCCAATCCCTGGAGAAGGACATCATGTTTGGGAGAGTGGCAGGTCAACGAAAAAAAAGGAAAACCCTCCACTAGATGGATTGACACAGTGTGTGCAACAATGAGCTTAAACATAAATAAGATCACGTGCCTGGCACAGAATCACGGATTGTTTCGTTCCACTGCACATAGGGTCGCATTGAGTCGGACTCAACGGTACCTAACAACAACAACAAGCTGTAGCTGGGTGCCTCTCTGTCCAGCACAAGGCAGTGTCCCAGCTTCCCTTGCACCTGTGGTGGGATGACATTAAGGGCTGGCCATTGGCATGTACTCAGAAGTGATATGTGCAGACCCTGAGCTGGGCATTTCAGAGGATGCAGGTGCCCTCCGCTTCCTTCTTTTTTTTTGCTTCTTGCTGGCTGGAATGTTGTTATGGTGACCAGAGCTGCAGCAAGTCATATGGATGATGAAGTAGAACCTCAGGACAGAGAAGGGCAAACCATAGCGAGAGCAAGCCAGGTCTTCCCAGGCCACCTTACCAGCCCTGGGCAACTAAAGGAGTTTCAGGAGGGAATGGTCTGGTTTCTGTTTCAGCTGCTGTTATTTTGGAATTCAAGCTGATTTTTTAAACTATTGCAGACGAGTTCCAGGTCACAGCCCAGTGTCTGAAGGGTAGGGCCTCTGTGAACCTCAGCTTCTTTATGTACAAATAAAATTGTTGCTGTTAGGTGCCATCAAGTCAGTGTCCGACTCATAGCGACCCTACGTACAACAGGTGAAACAGTATTGTTAGTGCTTCTCTGTTATTCATAGGGTTTTCAGTGGCTGATTGTTTTTGGGAGTGGGTGGCCAGGTCCTTCTCCCAAGCCTACAGTGCCTGGTGTTCCCAGGCAGTGTTCCATCTAAGTACTAACCAGGCCAAACCCTGCTTAGCTTCTGAGATCTGAGGGGATTGGACACCACAGTAGTACAACTACAGGCTGCAAATAAAATGTTGTTGTTGTTAGGTGCCGTCGAGTCGGTATCCGACTCATAGCGACCCTCTGTACAACAGGGGAAACACTAGTGTCAGTGCTTCTCTGCTGTTCATAGGGTTTTCAATGGCAGATTGATTTTTGGGAGGGGGTTGCCAGGTCCTTCTCCCAAGCCTACAGCTTCTGGTGTTCCCAGGCGGTCTCCCATCCAGGTACTAACCAGGCCCGACCCTGCTTAGCTTCCG